>JACEIK010004362.1:8969-33498 GCA_018107945.1 Datura stramonium
CGGAGGCTGTATTTACAGCCGTTATATAGCCCGTTGTTTCCAGAAATCTGAGATAGAGCTAGCCAGGAACCAGATGTGCTTAGGCTCACCAGTTAGCAGTGCAGGTCCTACTAGGGCACCAGGTGCCAGTCATACCCCCCAAGGCGGGGCGTGACAATATCATTAATGGAGAAGTAGATTATAAGTCGGTATATCATGGGTCATGCATAATTAGGCTTGATTCAATAGAAATCAAATCGATAACATTTTAAACAATTTAAATCATTAAAAAACTGATTAAAACCCGTAGAATATAATTAGATTCAAAAATGATAAAACCCATTAACAAATCATTAAAATTTTAATTAAATCAACTTCAAAACCCTGTGAGTTTCTATTAAAATTTTAGTAAAATCGTAGAGGAGGGGCATGTGTGTGGAAGAAATCACCCATTGATAGCCTTACATACCTGGTTTGATGATTCTTGACTTGTCTTGAAGATCTAAAAGGAATTGAGAAGTTGGAGGTGATGAACCCTAGCTCCTTCTTGGGAGTAAATCTAATCTAAGCATGTTGAAGAGAGTAAGAATTTAGGTTAGGTTAATCCCTTTAATCTGACCTTAAGGAAGCCCAAAACATTGTCATTTTGGAGTAAGAAGCATAAGAGTTTACCAAAATGCCCCAAAACTAATGAAATATAACTTGTAACTAGTAGTTACCACGACCAACAATACGGGTTGTAGGTTGCTTGCACGACTCGTACTGAGAGTTGTACCATGCGTGTTGCAGCTTCACTAAATCACTCATAACTTTTTACTCTGAACTCTGATTGATTCAAGGTCAAATGCCTTGAAAATAATACTCAAAGGGATTCAATTTGATGTGCTGAATCATCCAAAAACATTTTGTAACATGGGAGATAAGATCGGGTGAAGTTGACCCTTATATGAAGCAATACGAGAAACCTAATCGACAAGAAGGCTCTCAACTAAACTTCATGCCACAGGTTCCTTGAAACCTTAATTTGCATCCAATGCAATTCTTACACTTTGGAATTAATCTTAACACCTTGTTTCCATAAATTCATTGGGTGTGGGTCTATCCACATACCTAGAAGGGTTCCTAACTTAGCCCGAAAGTTCGATGCATCATAATATATCAACTGACGACTAAACCAATGATTCACACCATCATATTATGACTCGTACCATGAGTCGTACCACCAACCTATAGTTTCCTCTAGGGAATAATGAGTCCATTCTTCCTGAACTCTCTGAATATTCCCACGACTCGTACCACAACCCGTAACTCCATCCTATGAGTTGTACTATTACCCGTACAATCCTTCACATGATAACTCCAAAGACTTGCCACGACTTCTAGCCACGGGTCATATCCACATACTACGACTCGTAGTGGAGACTCGTGGTTGCTAAACATCTTAACTGATCTGGACCATGGTCTTCCTACGACCCGTACTACCAACCTACGACACGTAGGTTGAGTCATACTGAACTAAATTTTCTTTCAACTTTTCCTGCTGATCACACTTCAAATCTCAAGTCTAGACTTAGGAACTTTTAGGGTACTACATTATCTTCCCCTTGGGAACATTCGTCCTCGAATGTGGGTTAAGCATACTGAAGAACTGGGAAAAGAACTGTCATCCAGAATACTGAACATCTGAAGCTGAAAACTGATGGAGTGATTAACTTCGGGCTGATACACATGATTGAACTGAATTCAGGAGACATACATACATGCTAAGAAATGAATGGAACTGTTATACACGACTTGACATAATACTGAATAGAGTTCTAAGGGTGAAATTTATACCTCCAGTTGGAACTGAGCTGGTAGGAGAGGATACCGGTATTTAGCCATCATATCTGCTTCAGCTTCCCACATAGCTCTCTCAACAAGCTGATTCATCCACAAAACTTTCACCGAGGCTATGTTCTTGTTCCTCAACTTATGAACCTGATGATCAAGGATCTCAACTGGTACCTCCTCATAGGTAAGGTTGTCCTTCATCCTAATTTCCTCTACCTGAATCACTAAAGATGGATCTTCGATGCATTTCTTCAACAAGGACACATGAAACACCAGATGCACTAAAACTAACTCCGCTAGTAGCTCCAACTCATCGGTCACCTTGCCAACATGTCTCACAACCCCATATGGCCCAACATACTGGGGACTAAGCTTCCCCTTGTTTTCGAACCCTCAAAGAATCAACAAATCTCTACTTTCCTCAAAATAAAGCTCAAGCATCAAATTATGAATTTGCCCTTCCATAACCATTCTGAATGATCAAAATATGGTCAAATACGTATTCTACGTAAGAAAATAAAACCATGGACACCCATAATGATATACTTCTATCCCAGGCCCAAAAAGTCAACCCCGAGCCCATAAGGGAAAAACTAAAATTTTATTTGAAAATCATGTTACCCATAATGTAAAGAACCCAAATATGAAATTTCATCCAAAACAGAGCTCAAATCATTAATTCATCAAAATACGGTCTCTTAACTCTAGACTCAAAATCCTCAATTTTCCTCCAATAAATTCACAAATAAAAATGAAAACCAACTGAAGGAATCATGGAGAAATACCAAATTAAGGATTACATACTTAACCCCTTATTAAATAGAGAAGAATGCCACAAAAATCACTCAATTTCGAACTCTAGAACTCCAAATATACTACTAAATAAACACAGTCTGTGCAAAAATACACTGTTCAGGCATTTATATAGGGCTGCACTAGCACCGCAAGAACAACTTTAATTTTTACTAAAATGTCCATAACTTCATCATACAAACTCGAATTGCGACGATTTTTTTCCTATAGTTCCCAAATAATGATAAAGGACCTACTATTCAATGAAAACTCCATTTGGTGCTCATTTGCCCAGTGAGAAATCATTTTTTTTGCTCTTTCAAGAATTATTTCATCTTTTGTAATAAAACCCGATCTTGACTTTTTGAAATTGCATCAAACTTTTCAGATAACTCCTATAATTCATGCTAAGAATTTTGGAAGTCTCAGAATAATTTTTTAATCTCAAAAACTAAAAACGAACCTCTGAGTTGCTATATTTTATGTTTAAAATCATGCTAAACACACAAAATATTCAAATCCACTTAAACTCATCCGGAATCCTCCGGTCACAAACTAAATATGCAATTTAATCATAAAACACATTCCGAATCTGCTGGAATCAACAAATCACCAATATGAGGTCGTTTAGATCGAAAGTTGACCGTGGTCAAACTTAGATTCCTTAAAGCTCGTAAATCCAACCATAGGTTCAAATCACTCCCGGACACCTCGGGATCCATGCAAACTATCCAACTAAGTAATAAATCACCATCCGGAACTAACAAAACTTTCAGAACACAAATTCGAGCTCATTAACCTAAAATGTTGACTTTGGTCAAACCTCTCAAACTTCAAACCTTCCAAAAACTGAAAATCTTATCCATTCTTCATTGGATATCTTGGAAATTGTGTCATCCATCTCTGCAAGTCATAAGTAACAAAATAAGGATATGGAAAGGTTCAACCTAGGGAAATGGATCACAATCACAAAATGACCATGGGGGTTATTACACTTCCAGGCTTAGCTAATAACTATGCTTCCTGAAATTCTACATACCCGGCATCTTTGGCAGGGATAGGGAGTTATCCTGAACGTAAACATTTTAACCATCCGTTCCATCATGGGGGAACATTCATAGGGCTTAGAGTAAGGAAATTATGATCAGGAATCATTCAAGAAATCTAAACTGGGCATATACTTGATATAACACGATCTTATGAGCTGATAAGGCAAATCTTAAGGACTGAGTCCATAGAGTTGATCATGCTGAGAGACATGAGTTTACATACATAATGAGGGACATGACATGTAGCTGAGGTTTGTGAAATTATGGAAGATGACTGGAATCACCATCTGAAGTAGTTACTTCTCATTCTATGAATCTGAGTACGAGTACATGTAAGGAGTACTTGGAACTTAGACACGGGCATAACATGTTCACATACAACATGAGTAGAGTATCACATAGACTGAAGTATGGAAGGACACCTGAATAAGCATGGATAGGTCTCCCATAGTTACTAATCCTGGACCTTCACACTTGAAACTGAAGGCAAGACCTGGTCCTTCACCTTATAATCTCCCCCTTAGCTTAGAGGTCATCATTTTGAGGATTGTCCCCCTTCTTAAGGCTAGGAAGAAATCACTATCTCTTGAATTCCCATTTGCCTCTAAGGCTATCACGAAAGGCTTCATACTTCTCCAGCTGTACTCCCCTACACTTTTGGTTCCTTACTTCAAGTTCATGAATTCTTATGCCTTAGCTTTTCTTAACTCTTGCAGGGCGAAATGACTCGAGACCGCCTCTTATTCAACCGACTGGCGTTATTCTTTGGAGTGTGAATACACGATTTAGAAGGATAGAAAGATAGTTCATCACACGACATAGATAATGAAAGAAGGGAACTTTTCAAAAATGTTTCATAGCCCCTTTGTCATAAGTGTGGCGCACTTCACACCCATGAAAAAGACTCTACTTAATGTAGCTTTCAAACATCCTAGGAAACGTCAAACCTATGGATCTGATACCAAGTTTGTCACGACCCAAACGGAGGTTCGAATCGTACACACGGGACAAGAAACCCTGAGATTCCCCAAGCCGACCCATGGCATAAGCATACATCTAACTTAATATCACTTAAGATGGAATACTAAACATACGAAATAGCAGAAACATAAACGTCACATAACATAGCATGGTGAGCGGAAAGTACTAGAAATACATATCAGCTGAGTACTACAAACGGTCTGAAAGCCTCTATCATATAAGATGGGTTGATGAGAAAAATCCCCCAACTAACCTGGAAAAAAAGAAACAAATGAGAACATCAATGTCAGAACATATGGCCCTCGGAACATGAGGACTCACCAACAGGCTGATAGCAAATTTTGAGATGGACTAATGATGGAGATGAGCTTGAGAGCCGGGTCTTGTATCATCAAATGATACAACATAGAAAGTATGTGGTCAGTACGTGGAATGTACTGAGTATGCAAGGTAAGTAAAACAGACATTTATGTCACGCCTCGCCTTGGGAGGCATGACTGGCACCTAGTGACCTACTAGGTCCTGGACTGTTGGGCTAGCTGAGCCTAAGCACTTCTGGTGCTAGGCTGGCTCTAACTCTGGATTTAAGAAAACGATGGGCTATATAACGACTGTAAATACAGTCTCCGGCTGACTAGGCCTATAGCCACCTGTAAGCAAACAACAGCTACCCAGAACAACTGAATTAATAGGGAACCTATGCGGGCTGACAAGGCCACCATGTTGTCTAGTTATTTCTGAATCAAGAAAACAAGTGCAAAACTGCTACGTGACCAGCAAGGTCACCACTAACAACTGAATAAGGCCCCACACAGCCATTATAAACAACCTAAAACATACACACGGCCTCACACGATTGGTACAGCTAACCATAGGGAATGTACAATCTGCAAGCCTCTAAGAATACCGATAAGATGGTCGGGAAAGGGCCCCGGCCTACCTATACTGTACAACAAAGAAAAGGAATAAACCTCTAGCTGTCTAGCTCCGGATGACAGGAGCTGATGACTCTGTGTGCTGGCTGGAATCACGAGGGATCAGCTCCTCGTCTATGAGTACCTGTAGGCAAGTAATACAGTGCCCCAAACGGGCGTTAGTACCGCTGGTACTGAGTATGCAAAGCAACAACTGGAAAATAACTGAAGACAAGCAATATAACTGATAGAACTGAAATAGAAAGGAATAGCTTGTAACTGACTGAAAGTATGAGTTTAAGACTGTCCTCAACTATGTTGGAAGGAGTAGGAGTCGTACCTGGCAACACAACATTCTACTGTCTATCTATTCATAACTAACATAACATGGCATAATATAGCATAACATAACATAACGTAGCACACATAAACCTTACCTGGCCCCCATAAGCCGGAAGGTACAACCAACACGCAATCTATACCCCTACCCCGGTCATCCCATCTCTTGTAGTAACTATAAGCATCCTGCCGGTCCCCTGGGTATGCACTTGGGCCCACTGAGCCCCTGACTATAATTGTACCTGAGTCCGGAGGACTCCTGAATCAACACCCTGGGCGTACCCGCTCGACGGGGGTGTATAAAAGCTGACCAAGGCAAAATATGGGGAAACTGGCATCCCATCTTCGTCCCCTAGGGGACGACATGCCACTCCATAGAGCGACATATCCTCTCCCTCTAGCGGACGAGTCGATACAGCTATTAACCCTTGGGCGGTCATGGATGCTAGGTAATCCAACCAAAAACAATACAGTCAAGTCTCAACTGATAATACTAACTGCATATGATACATGCTAAAACTAATGATAGTAATGTGTATATATATAATACATGCTGAAACTGATAATGGTATATATATAATTTATTTCGTACTGTGCTGAATCTGATACTAAAATAAGATATAATATTTCTGCTGAGAATCATGTTGTATAACTAAGTTTCATGGTAAACATGATTTACTATTTCTAACATGCTTTCTAAAATTCATATTAAGATATTATTCTATTTCTGAAATACTTTACAGGAACTTATATTGCTTTACTAAGTTTCGGCTGAACACGATAATATCCTGACATACATTACTAAATTACATACTGGGCATGCTGTACTATTTCTGAAACTTTCTACTAGAATTTATTTCGTGATAGTATATTTCACACTACATATGACATGATGTTTCCAACATCGTACTAAAATTTATACTAAACATAATATGTGGCTTTTGAAACATTCTACTGGCACTTGAGCTATTTTACTATAACGGAACTACTAGCATGCCGAAGAAACTGGCTTTACGTACCTTGTTCGTTAACTTTCTGAGTATCTGGCGTAACTCGGCTAATTTTCCACTATTTCTTCCAACTACATTCATATTCATAGAAATTAGAACTAAATTCATCGATATTCTGAAAGAAAATACTACTTTGAATATATATATATATATCCCAAACTTTGACTTATTGAAGAACAGCTGAAAACTCGCTATTTCTCGAAAGTCATGAAGGGAGAAATACTCACTTTAGGGCTAGGAGTATATTGACACTAATTTGGAGCAATTCCATTTACCTTAGCTCGGTAGGACAATGATTCGCCGGCCGAATTTCATGAAACTAACTTCGCAGGAATGCTCCCGGCAGCTTAATACTTCACTACCCAAGATTAATTCGAGTTTGGACCGCGTTTAATAGCGTAAATAGATGGAATTTTGAAGGAATTCTTCGTACCCTCTGTTTTCTGGTTTGTTTCTGCAAAATTATGATAATTATCTGAAAAAAAACGAAGTGAGGGCTTATATAGTTAAGGCTGAACCTCACCTCCGTGGCACGTTGGCCATCACGGAGGTGAGCCTTCCGTGACACATTGGCCATCACGGAGGGGGTCTGCCCAGCCTCCTCTTGCGATGGTTCGATGTGGCGCTTGTCCGGCTTTCCCCCGGGCCTTTTTCTAGGATGTATGACATTCTAAAACTCTTAACCAACACGCAAATAGGCCATCTAAATGTCAAGAATTTATGGGGTGTAACAATTTAAATTATATAAATCTCATAAATGACCATAAGAGCAGGACATCATGCTCATATCATAAATATCATACCACAACATAAGGCTCAAGATTTTCAAAACATTCGTAATACAATCGTAATCGTAATCATAAGAGAAAAGCTTTATTGAACATGGCTTGAGCCAATATACATAATCATAAACATGCATAAATCATGAGGAACAGTGGGAGATTCTCTTAACCGACATACCCTATATGAGCAAACATGAAGTCTGCCCTGTAAACCTAGTTGGGAGGTCGTTTGTACCTTCGCAAGGGTAGAACCATGAAGGACGTGATATCACCATGAAAAAGGGCCAATTGGGCCGGGGACAGTCATGTAAGAGATCCCAATATACCTGCGGTGGCACGTAGTTTATGAGATCGGGGGCTTAACCTGGGTCCCGAAACATATATAGTGCTCATAGTAATACACGAATGAGTTCATGGGCTAGTTAATAATGATAATTAGAAGTATGCGTTTAGATACGTGAACTAGCCATAAGATGAGGCTCGTGGGTCGGCCAAAACATGATTCATGATTCGAAAGTCAAAATATACTTGTAGAACATGCATATAGCTTGTGATTAATAATATCATGATGGGTAATTGATTTAAATACATAATTTAACACATAATTCATGCTGGGCATTGTAAATATCATTAATGGAGAAGTATATCATAAATCGGTTCATCATGGGTCATGCATAATTAGGCTTGATTCAATAAAAATCAAATTGATAACATTTTAAACAATTTAAATCATTTTAAAAACTGATTAAAACCCGTAGAATATAATTAGATTCAAAAATCATAAAACCCATTAACAAATCATTAGAATTTTAATTAAATCAACTTCAAAACCCTATGAGTTTCTATTGAAATTTTAGTAAAATCATATAGGAGAGGCATGTGTGTGGAAGAAATCACCCATTGATAGCCTTACATACCTGGTTTGATGATTCTTGACTTGTCTTGAAGATCCAAGAGGAATTGAGAAGTTGGAGGTGATGAACCCTAGCTCCTTCTTGGGAGTAAATCTAATCTAAGCATGTTGAAGAGAGTATGAATTTAGTCTAGGTTAATCCTTTTAATCTGACCTTAAGGAAGCCCAAAACATTGTCATTTAGGAGTTAGAAGCATAGGAGTTTATCAAAATGCCCCAAAACTAACGAAATAAAACTTGTAACTAGCAGTTACCACGACCAACAATACGGGTTGTAGGTTGCTTGCAAGACTCGTACTGAGAGTCTTACCATGCGTGCTGCAGCTTCACTAAATCACTCATAACTTTTTACTCTGAACTCTGATTGATGCAAGGTCAAATGCATTGAAAATAATATTCAAAGGGCTTCAATTTGATTTTCCGAATCATCCAAAAACATTTTGTAACATGGGAGATATGATCGGTTTAAGTTGACCATTATATGAAGCAATACGAAAAACCCAATCGGCAAGAAGGCTGTCAACTTAACTTCATGCTAGGGGTTCCTTAAAACCTTAATTTGCACATAATGCAATTCTTACACTTTTTAATTAGTCTTAACACCTTGTTTCCATAAATTCATTGGGTGTGGGTGTATCCACATACCTAGAAGGGTTCCTAACTTAGCCCGAAAGTCCGAGGCATTATAATATATCAACTCACGACTGAACCAAAGATTCACACCATCATATTATGACTCGCACCATGAATCGTACCACTAACCTATGGTTTCCTCCAGTGACTAATGAGTCCATTCTTACCCAACTCTCTAAATATTTCCATTACTCGTACCACGACCCGTAACTCTATCGTACAAATCGTACTATTACTGGTACAATCATTCAAATGATATCTCGAAAGACTTGCCATGACTTCTAGCCCCGGGTCATACCCACATACTACGACTTGTAGTGGAGACTCGTGGTTGGTAAACATCTTAACTGATTTTGACCATGGGTCTTCCTACAACCTGTACTACCAACCTATGACTTGTAGGTTGAGTCTTACTGAAGTAAAAAAATTTTCAACTTTTCCTGTTGATCACACTTCAAATCACAAGTTTAGCCTTAGGAACTTTTGGGGTATTACATTTGAGCTAAGGCTCCTCATGTATGATTCAGATTTATATGTATACTTGATTATTCAGCTTCGTCAATAGACAATGGTCAGCTTCATTGAAAAAAATTGGAGAGAATATGCATATTTTTGGGAGTAGTATCTAGCACGAGTAGCCTAAGGGCCAGTCAACCCTATGCCTCAAAACTACACACCAACATAGGTATGATCAGATTATTTTGGGACCTTCTATGTGAGCTTTCCCTGCACCAAGGGGGCCTTTGAGCTTGATATTAATATCATGTCAGCGTCCTTATCCCTAGAAAGGCTTTGGACAGCTCTGGCCACTTGAGTGTGATAGTCGGGACCATGTAAGTTCTATCGTGGTAATGTCAGTTATAAGACGAGTCTCCCATTGTTCCTTATGATTTCAGTTATGCATGTTAGCATTCATGGTATATACATATATTCTCTAAAGCAGGTTTGACCCATTGTTAAGTTTTACTTATGATTATCATATTTTAGCTTTAGGTCATTCGATTAAGTTATGATGTACAATATGTTCAGATCATGATTTTAGAAAATAGCATGCAAGCCCTACTCTCAGATTCTTATTTTGATGTTTCTTTATACTATGCATGTTTTAAATGATTTTACTTATTTAAGAGGTTTTACTTACCTTGCATACTCGGTACATTCTACGTACTGACCGCATACTCTATGTTATATCGCTTCATGATACAGGCTCTGATCTTCAGACTCAGCCTCATCATTAGACAGCTTCTGGAGTTAGCATTCAGTCTCTATTAGTGAGTCCTCATCTGTCGAGGGCCCCTCTTCTAATCAGTTATGTTTCCGTAATTTTAGTTTCAGATTTAGAGAATTAGTTGGGGTCTTGTCCCTTCAACTCATTAGATGTAGAGGCTTTTCAGATAATAGATTGTATTCAGCTTCAGACTTGGGTTGTATATTCATATTGTTATGTTATGTTATGATTTTTTCCATGTTTATTATATTATGTCTTTCATTTTACTTGATTGAGTTAGATGTATGTTCATGCCATGGGTCGACTTGGAGTCTCTCGGGGCTCTTTGTCCCATGTCTCAATCTAGGCCCATGTTCAGATCGGTATCAGAGCAATACGCTTGAAGTGTCCTAGGGTTTCTGAAAGCCGCGTTATGTATATTCTTTTTCATGGGTGTAAAGTGTGTCACACTTATGACGAAGGGGCTATGAAATGTTCCCTTCTTTCATGATCTATGTCGTGCGGTAAAATGTCTCTCTATCCTTCTAACTTATGCTATACGCGCTTGGAGAATCATTCCTCCCTACAGATTTAACTACCCAAGGAATGGAAATGAAAATGGCCATGAGGATGGCAGTGGGGACGGGCACCAACAAGCCCCACCAGCCCATGGGCACCATGCATTGGAGCGGGTTATCCCATGTTGAGTTCAGGGCAGCCATTCAAATGGTAGTGCAGGCCTTGACCGCCCAGGTCAACCAGCAGGCAGTGGCGCATGTCCCGTAGAACGAGAACATGGTGGCAGCACGAGTTAGAGATTTCCTAAGGATGAACCCACCAAAGTTTCTTGGGTCAAAGGTGGATGAGGATTCACATGAGTTTAATGACGAGATCTTAAAGATCACCCAGGTCATGGGGGTGAATGGAGAAGAGTGTGTTGATTTGGCATCATATCAGTTGAAAGGGTTCGCACACATTTGGTTTAGATAGTGGAAGGATAGTACGGCAGCCGGAGCAGGCCCTATCAGTTGAGAGGAGTTTCATGTCTCTTTTTTAGATCGGTTCTTCCCTACTGGGATGATGGAATTGAAGGCGATCAGGTTCGTGAATTTAAAACAAGGAAAGATGAAAGTGTAGGAATATGCCCTAGATTTCACTCGTCTGTCAAAGTACACCCCAGAGTTAGTGGTTGATTAGAGGGCATGAGTGAGCAGGTTTGTTCATGGGGTGGAAAACTATCTAAACAAGGATTGCAGAACTGCCATGCTCTATAAGGATATGGATTTCCCTCGGATAGTTTTGTACACCAACAGATGGAGACGGTGTATCTGAGGGAGATAGAACCAAGACGGCCAGGACCGATAGTTATAGGTTCTCTCAATCGAGGCCAGGTGGTGGGCATCGACTGTAGTCCCACTAGAGATATTCAGCCCTAGCATCTTCAGCGATGAGTGTGCCATGCAGAGCTAGGCACGACCAGAGAGGGCGAGGCTCTAAGGGTCAGAGCAGCAGGCCAGCGGATTCCAGTATCCCAGTTTGCGGCAGGTGTGGTTGGGGGCACACGGGTCAGTGTTTGGGGGGGTACAGGTGCTTGCTTTAGGTGCGGAAAGCTTGAACACATTCTCAGATGTTGCCCAGAAGCTAGACAAGGCCATGATAGGGGCCAAGGCCCAGCTTCCAGTTCAGCAACTCCACTAGCCCGTCCATCTCAGCAGGGTGCATCTTCTAGCACAGGTGGCGGTCAGCTCCAAAACAGATTCTATGCCTTAGCATCGCGTTAGGAGCAGGAGGTCTCCCCGGATGTAGTCACTGGTATGTTATGAGTTTTCCATCTTGATGTATATGCTTTGTTAGATCCAGGGGCTACCTTTTCTTTTGTGACACCTTATGTGGCTAGTAGTTTCGGAGTAAGTCCTAAAATCTTGTCAGAACCCTTCTTAATCTCTACTCCAGTAGGTGATTTAGTTGTAGCTAGAGGGGTGTATAGAAGTTGCCCGATCACAGTCCTTCAAAAAGTCATCTCAGCAGATCTAGTAGAGTATCCATGACTTATTTTGATGTTTTCCTCGGCATGGATTGGCTATTTGCATGTTATTCCTTAGTTAATTATAGAACCCTGGCAGTAGAGTTCAGCTTTCTGAGTGAGCTAGACATAGAATGGAATTGTAGTTCATCTGTGCTTGTAGGTTGTTTCATTTCCTACCGTAAGGCTAGAAAGATGATCTCCAAGGGTTGCGTGCACCATGTAGTAGGTGAGTATCTAGAAGTCTTCCCATATGATCTACCAAGAATCCCTCCCGAGCGAGAGATTGATTTTGGTATTGACCTTCTTCCCTCTATGAAGCCTATATCTATTCCTCCTTACAAAATGGATCTAGACGAGTCAAAGGAGTTGAAGGATCAGTTGAATAAAATGTTAGACAAAGGTTTCATTAGATCGAACAAATCCCTATGGGGTGCACTAGTTCTCTTTGTCTGAAAGAAAGATGGTTCTCTTAGTATGTGTACTGATTATCAAAAATTGAACAAGGTCACCATCAACAATAGGTATCCTCTTCCCAGGATTAATGATTTGTTCGACCAACTTCAGGGTGCTAAGTTCTTTTTGAAGATAGATCTCATATTCGGGTACTATCAGCTCAGGGTTCGGGAGAGTGACATCCCGAAAACAACCTTCAGGATGTGGTATGGTCATTATGAGTTTGTAGTTATGTCTTTTGGACTAACGAATGCTCTTGCAGCTTTTATAGATTTGATAAACAGGGTGTTCAAGCCATACTTGGATATGTTCGTGATCGTGTTTATTGATGACGTCCTGATACACTCTCGGAGCGAGGAGGAGCATGCCGCTCATTTGGGGGTGGTACTATAGACTCTCAAGAATCGCCAATTATATGCTAAATTCAGTAAATGTGAGTTTTGGTTGAACTCAATGGCATTTTTGGGCCATGTGGTATCAAGTGAGGGTATAAATGTGGACTCTCAGAAAATAGAAGTGGTAAAGAATTGGCTGAGATTGGTGAATCCTTCCGATAAGAGGAGCTTCTTTGGTTTAGCTGGGTACTATCAGAGATTTGCTGAGGGTTTTTCATCTATTGCGGTGCCATTAACCAAATTGACCCATAAGAAGGTGAAATTCCAATGTTCGGATTCTTGTGAAAGGATCTTTCTCAGGAGTTGAAGACTCGACTTACCTCAGCACCGGTGTTAACCTTACCAGAGAGTACCGATGTGATAGTGGTGTATTGCGATGCTTCTAGAATCAGCCTTGGTTATGTATTGATGCAGCATGGTAAAGTAATAGAATGCACTTCCAGACAGCTGAAGGTTCATGAAAAGAATTACCTGACCTATGATCTTGAATTGGCAGCGGTGGTATTTTTCTTGAAGATATGGAGACACTATTTGTGTGGAGTTAATGTAGATGTGTTCACGGACCACAAGAGTTTACAATATGTCTTTATCCAGAAGGATCTAAATTTACGCCAAAGGAGGTAGTTGGAGCTACTCAAGGATTACGATATGAGTGTCCTTTACCATCCGGGTAAGTCCAATGTCGTGGCAGACGCACTTAGTATTCTTTCCATCGAGAGTGTGTCTTATGTGGATGAGGGGAGGAAAGAGCTGGTGAAGGGTGTGCATTGACTTGCATGGTTGGGAGTTCGTTTGGTTGACTCAACCGAGGGTGGTGGTATAGTTCAGAATGGTTCAGAATCATTCTTGGTGACTGATGTGAAATCTAGACAAGACAAATACCCTATTTTGGTAAAGTTAAAGAAAGCCATTCAGAATCAGAAGGTAGAGGTCTTCTCCAAAGGGGGAGATGGTGTGCTTCGATATCAAGGTCTCTTGTGTGTCTTGGATGTTGATGATTTGAGAAGTCGGATGTTGCATGAGGCTCATGCTTCCAGATATTTGATACATCCAGGTGCCACCAATATGTACCATGACCTACAGGAAGTCTATTGGTGGAATGGCATGAAGAAGGACATCACAGAATTTGTAGATAATTGTCCAAATTGTCAGCAAGTGAAGGTTGAGAACCAGAGACCGGGAGGTATGCTTTAGGATATCTATATCCCTACTTGGAAGTGGGAAGATATTAATATGGACTTCATACTAGGGTTGCCTCACACATGTTAACAGTATTACTCTATTTGGTTGGTCATGGACAGGTTGACCAAAGCCGCTCATTTTCTACCAGTCAAAACCACTGATTTAGTGGAGGATTATGCCAAACTATACATTCGAGAGCTAGTTTAGTTGCATGGAGTTCCCTTGTCCATCATATCAGACAAAGGTACTCAGTTTACCTCTCAGTTTTGGAGATCGTTTCAAAAAGGACTTGGTACTCAGGTCAAGGTCAGTGCAACATTTCATCCTCAAATCGCTAGTCAAGCGGAGCGGATAATTTAGACTCTCGAGGACATGTTGAGAGCGTGTGTGATTGACTTCAAGGGTAGTTGGGATGATCATTTGCCTCTTATTAAGTTTGCGTATAACAACAACTACCATTCCAGCATTCAGATGGCTTCATTTGAGGCTCTCTATGGGTGGAGAGATAGATCGCTTATTGGTTGGTTGAAGTCGGCGAAGCTGCGATGATAGGACCAGATTCAGTCCATGAGGCCATGGAAAAAGTTCAGCTCATATGGGACAACTAAAAACAACTCAAAGTCTCCAAAAGTCCGATGCTGATATGAAAAGGAGGGAACTTGAGTTCGAAGTTGATGATTGGGTGTTCCTAAAGGTGTCTCCGATGAAGGGAGTGATGAGGTTCGGAAAGATAGGAAAACTCAGTCCCCATTATGTTGACCCATACTGGATTGTGAAGCAGGTTGGCAAGGTGGCATATGAATTGGAGTTGCCCTCATAATTAGCTTCTATTCATCCTGTTTTTCATGTATCGCTCCTAAAGAAGTGTGTTCCGGTGGAGAGTGTAGGTGTGAAAGACAACCTTTGTTATGAGGAAATTTCGATGGAAAAACCGGATCATTAGGTTTGAAAGCTAAGGAACAAGAAAGTAGCTTCAGTTAAAGTTTTATGGAGGAATCAGCATGTTGAGGGAGTTATGTGGGAAGCCGAGGCAGATATGATTACTAGATACCCATATTTATTCCCTACCAGCTCAGTCTTAGTTTGAGGTATCAGTTTTGCCCCAAAACTCTATTCAGTTTCATGTTCAATTCATGTGCCCCAATTTCTTTAATGCATATGGATGTATGTGTGATTCATAAATTTAGTTCAGTCATGTAGTTTAAATTGGATTTAGTCATTCCGTCAGTTTTCGACTTATATGATCAGTATTTGAATATGATGATTGCATTTCTCTGCTTTTTTGTGTGATTTTCAACTTTCGAGGATGAATGTTCCCAAGGAGGAGATATTGTTATACATGGACGCCCTAAGATCAAACCTTGGAGTTGAAATGGAGAAAAGGAGAATTTTCTGCACCATGTCACATAACGGGTCGTCATGTGACCCGTCAGGTTGACCACGTGTCGTTAAGTGACTCATGGTGAGGGGTGTTGACTGGAAAATTCAGAGTTGGGGTGACCATGGGTGTTGCCACGAGTCATGGTAAGACCCCCGAGTCATCAGGTCACCCATGGTCAAGGGAAATAGGAAGGAGAAGGTTGAAGTGGCATTGTACCCTATGGTTTGACACCACGAGTCGTGGTCAGACACCACGATTCATTGGGTGGGTCGTGTTCAGCTTTTGGTGAATGACTTAAGGTCTTCTCAATGAAGGTAACGAGTGGTGACCATGAGTTGTGGTCACCAGCAACCGGTAGTTAAGCCCCTCGTAGGGACCCCTCGAGGAAAAGTGGCAGTGCACACGACGACTGGAGACCACGATTCATGGTCCTTGTAACGACTCATCCAGTCCATCGTGGGGACTGACAGTCAGTTATTTTTTGTGAATTTAGTAAGGGATTATCCATAATTTATATGATTCTAAGGCCTAAACTACATCATTTTAAGCTATGAATAGTGAGTATTAAGAGGGTCAAGTTCACTCTAGACTATTCCTACTCATGCATGCAAACTTAGAGAGCTAGATAGGTGATCAAGCTTAATCCCTTCAAGCATTTCTTCAATTCTTCATTGGGAAAGAAAGAGTGTGGTGAAATCATTCCATCTCAGGTATGTAAGGCTATGAATTGGTGAATTTGTTCACACCCATGCCCAATCCCTCTTTAATTCATAAAAATCGATGTGGTGATCCTATGGGGTTTTAACCCAATGCATAAATTTCCTAATTTATTACATGGGTATGATCCAAGTATGTTTCTACTATTAAATTATAATTCTTGGGCAAGTTTTACATTGTTTTCAATTGTAATTATGTTTTCGAGCTTCATAAATTAAACTACCCATCCATGAGAAGTTCATGAAAGTTGAGATGTATGATGTATGTTCAAGTATGATGAGATATCTATGATAAAAGCATGTTTTCAAGATACAAATTTCTATGATCATGTTCTTAGTGAATCAAGTATTTTCGAGCATGTTTAAGTATTGGGCAAGCCCATATGTTCAAGTATGATTTATGATTTCAAGTTAATTAGCTTACCACATGGTTTTGGAGTCAAGACTCCCAATCATGTTCAGCTTATGGTATAGTTTGAGCCAAGGCTCTTCATGTATGATTTAGATTTATATGTATGCATGATTATTCAACTTCGTCAATAGATGACAGTCGGCTTAGTTGAAAAATAATGGAGAGCATATACAGGTTTTGGGACTAGTGTCTAGGATCGAGTAGGCTAAGGGCCAGTCAACCCTATGCCTCAGAACTACGCTCCAATGTAGGTATGATCAGATTATCTTGGGACCTCCTATGTGAGCTTTCCCCTGCCCCAAAAGGGGGGGCCTTAAGCTTGATATCGATATCATGGTAGCGTCCTTAGCCCTGGCAAGGTTTTGGACGGCTCTTCCCATTTGAGTGTGATAGTGGGGATCACATAAGCTCTATCGTGTTAATGTCGGTTATAAGATGAGTCTCCCATTATTCATCATGATTTCAGTTATGCATGTGATCATTCATGATTTATACATATATGTACTAAAGAAGGTTTGACCTAATGTTTAGTTTTACTTATGATTATCATATTTCAGCTTTGAGTCATTCGATTAAGTTATGATGTACAGTTATGTTCATATCATGATTTTAGAAAATAGCATGCAAGCCCTACTCTCAAATTCTTATCTTGATGTTGTTTTATACTATGCATGTTTTAAAAGATTTTACTTATTTAAGAGGTTTTACTTACCTTGCATACTCGGTACTCCACGTACTGACCGCATACTCTAGGTTGTATCGTTTCATGATAGAGGCTCCGATCTTTAGACTCAGCCTTATTATTAGCCAGCTTCCAGAGTAAGCATTCAGTCTTTATTGGTGAGTCCTATTCTGTCGAGGGCCCCTCTTCTAAATAGTTATGTTTGCGTAATTTTAGTTTCAGACTTAGAGAGTTAGTTGGGGTCTTGTCCTATCAACTCATCAGATGTAGAGGCTTTTCAGACAATAAATTATATTCAGCTTCAGACTGGTTTGTATATTCAGATTGTTATGTTATGTTTGGATTTCTGCCATGTTTATTATGTTAAGTGTTCTGCTTTACTTGATTGAGTTAGATGTATGTTCATACCATGGGTTGACTTGGAGTCTCTCAGGGCTCCTTGTCCCATGTCTCGATCTGGGCCCATGTTTGGGTCGTGACATATATGCGTTTGCAGAATCATGCCTCTGCACTGAGTTAATAGAAGAAGGAACAAAAATGAAAATTGCCATGAGAATGGCAATGGAGATGGGCACTAGGAAGCCCCACCAACCATGGAGGATCATGTGCCCGAGCAGATTGCCTTGCCAAGTTTAGGGCATCTATCCTGATTTTGGCATAGGTGTTAACTGCTCAG
Organism: Datura stramonium; assembly: GCA_018107945.1. Lineage (NCBI taxonomy): Eukaryota > Viridiplantae > Streptophyta > Magnoliopsida > Solanales > Solanaceae > Datura > Datura stramonium. The sequence continues at coordinate 27,325 of JACEIK010004362.1, forward strand.
GTCAATCAGCAGGCAGTAGCTCACGCTCCCTAGAATAGGAACCCAGCAGCGGCTAGGGTCAGGGACTTCCTTAGGATGAATCCCCTTGAGTTTCTTCGGTCAAGAGTGGACGAGGACCTACATAAGTTCATTTAAGAGATTCAGAAGATCACCTAGATTATGGGGGTGATGGGGGAGGAGTATTCAGAGCCAGCCTCTTATCAGTTGAAGGGAGTTGCACATATTTGGTTCAGGCAATGGAAGGATAGCCAGGGAGTCAAAGCGGGTTCCATTGGTTGGGATGATTCTCACAGCATTCTTGGACCGATTCTTTCCCCAGGAGATGAGGGAAATCAAGGCAACTGAGTTTGTAAATTTGAAATAGAGCAATATAATAATTCAAGAGTATACTCTAGAGTTCACCCACTTGTCCAAGTATGCACCGGAGATGGTGGCCGATGAAAGGACTCCAGTGAGAAGATTTGTGAATGGGGTAGCGGACTACTTGGTCAAGGATTGCCGGACCGCTATGCTACATTAGGACATCGACTTCTCCTGATTGGTTTTGTATGCCCAGCATATAGAGGCAGTGCATATGAGGGAGAGGGAGAGAGAGGCTAAGAGGGCCAGGATTCTCCCAATAGAGGTCGGGTGGTGGACATTGTCAACAGTCCCACCAGAGATCATCAGCCCCAGTACCGTTAGAAGAAAATGTGCCATTCAATTCTAGGGGTGATCAGAGAGGACGGCCATCAGGCTCTCGTGGTCAAGGGAGCCAGTTGGTGGAGCCTAGTATTCTAGTTTGTGAAAGGTGTGGTAGGAGGCACACCGATTAGTGCTTAGCGGGAATAAGTGCATGTTTTGGGTGTGGAAAGCCTGGTGATAGGCTCAGAGATTGCCCAGCGGCCAGACAGGCAAAGGTAGAGAGTGAGACCCATCAACCAGTTCAGTAGCTCCACCAGCACGCTCAGCTCAGCAGGGAGCATCCACTAATGCAGGTGGCGGTCAGTGTCAGAACAGGTTTTATGCACTCTCGTCTCGTCGGGAGTAGGAGGTATCCCCATATGTGGTCATTGGTATGTTACGAGTATTCCATCTTGATGTTTATGCATTGTTAGATCCAGGGGCTTTCTTATCTTTTGTGACGCCCTATGTTGCTAGTAGTTTCGGTGTCAGTCCCGAAATCCTATAAGAACCCTTCTCAGTCTCTTTTCCAATCTGTGACTTAGTTATAGCTCGACGGGTATACAAAAATTTCTATGTCACAGTCTTTCAGAAAGTCACCTCAGTAGATTTTAGTAGAGTTAGAAATAATAGATTTTGATGTTATCTTTGGCATGTATTGGCTTCATGCATGTTATGCCTCTATAAATTGTAGAACCCGTTCGGTAGAGTTTCAATTTCCAAGTGAGCCAGTGTTAGAGTGGAAGGGTAGATCAGTTGTTCCTGTAGGTCGCTTCATTTCCTACCTTAAGGCCAGAAAGATGATTTCTAAGGGTTGTGTTTACCATCTGGTTCAGGTTAATGATGATACGTCTGAGACCCTGACTCTCTAGATAGTTCCTATGGTGTGTGAGTATCCGAAGGTGTTCCAAAATAATTTACTTGAAGTCCCTCCCGAGCGTTGACTTTGGTATTGACCTTCTTCCCAATACGCAGCCTATCTATTCCTCCTTATAGAATGGCTCCAGTTGAGCTAAATGGGTTGAAAGAGCATTTGAAGGATCTCTTAGACAAGGGTTTCAGGAGACTTAGAAAATCCTCGTAGGGTGAACTAGTTCTCTCTGTTCGAAAGAAGGATGGTTCCCTTCGTATATGCATCGACTTCCTGTAGTTGAACAAGGTTACAACCAAGAACAAGTGTCCTCTTCCTAGAATTGATAATTTGTTTGACCAACTTCAGGGTGCTAAGTGCTTCTCAAAGATAGATCCCAGGTTCGTTTATCACTAGCTCAGAGTTAGAGAGAGTGACATCCTGAACACAGCCTTTAAGACTCGGTATGGTCACTATGTATTTGTAGTTATGTCTTTTGGACTAATGAATGCTCCTACAACTTTGATGGATTTGATGTACAGGGTGTTCAATCCATATTTGGACACGTTTATGGTTGTGTTCATAGATGACACTCTAATATACTCTGGGAGCAAGGAGGAGCAAGTGTGAGTTTTGGCTGAACTCAGTAGAATTTTGGGCCATGTGGTGTCGAGTGATGGTGTACAGGTGGACTCCCAAAAGATAGAAGCTATAAAGAATTGGTCTAGACCAGTTAATTCTTTGGATATCAGGAGTTTCTTGGGTTTAGTTGGCTATTACAGGAGGTTTGTTGAGGGATTTTTATCCATTACGGCACCATTGATTAAGTTGACCCATAAGAAAGTCAAATTTCAGTGGTCATATGCCTGTGAGAGGAGTTTTCATGAGTTAAATACTCGACTCACTTCAGCCCCATTATTGACTCTACCCGAGGGTACAGATGGATTTTTGGTGTATTATGATGCCTTTAGGGTTGGACTTGGTTGTGTGCTGATGCAACATGGCAAAGTCATTGCGCATTCCATTAGATAGCTTAAGACTCATGAGAAGAACTACCCGATGCATAACCTTGAATGGTGGTGTTTGAATTGAAGATTTGGAGGCACTATTTTTATGAAGTGCATGTGGATGTGTTCACGGACCACAAGAGTCTTCAGTATGTGTTTACCCAGAAGGACCTGAATCTGTGACAAAGGAGGTGATTAGAGCTTCTCAAGGATTTTGACATGAGTGTCCTTTATCATCCGGGCAAGGCCAATGTAGTGGTGGATGCTCTTAGAAGGCTATCCATGGAAAGTTTTTCTCATGTTGAAGATGGAAGGAAAGAGTTGGTGAAGGATGTGCACCGGCTTGCACGATTAGGAGTTCATCTTGTGGACTCGACGGATGGTGGTGTTGTTTTTCAGAATGGTTCAGAATCTTCCTTGGTGACTAAAGTCGAGTCTAGAAAGACAAGGATCCTATTTTTGTAAAGATGAAGGAAGCGGTTCAAAATCAAAAGGTAGAGGTCTTCTCCCAAGGGTGAGAAGGTGTACTTCAATATCAGGGTCGTTTGTATGTTCCAGCTGTTGATGACTTGAGAGATCGGATGTTGCATGAGCTCATGGATCCCTATATTTTATATATCCAGGTGCCACCAAGATGTACCGTGATCTACAGGAAGTCTATTGGTGGAATGGTATGAAGAAGGACATAGCAGAGCTTGTGGTTAAGTGTTCGAACTACCAACAAGTGAAAGTGGAGCATCAAAGACCATGAGGTGTGCTTCAAGACATCAGTATCACCACATGGAAGTGGGAGGAGATCAATATGGACTTCATTACCGGTTTTCCTCGTACACGTCATCTGTATGACTCTATTTGGGTGGTTGTGGACAGGTTGACTAAAGTAGCTCATTTCCTACATGTCAAAACTACCGATTCAGCTGAGGACTATGCCAAGTTGTACATTTGGGAGTTAGTTCGGTCGCATGGTGTTCCCTTGTCCATTATATTAGACAGAGGTACTCAGTTCACTTCACAATTTTGAAAGTTGTTTCAAAAGGGACTTGGTACCCAGGTCAAGCTTAGTACAACTTTCCGCCCGCAGACGGATGGTAAGGCCGAGCAAACCATTCATACTCTTGAGGTTATGTTGAGAGCATGTGTGATCGACTTTAAAGGTAGTTGGGATGACTATTTACCTCTTATCGAGTTTGCTTACAACAACAGTGTTACACCCCAGAAAATTTTTGGAAATTATTTGATGTTCGTATTCTATGTTAAGGGAAGTATGGGTTGTATATTGATCGTAGATGACAAGGGAAATGTGTATGAATGGAAAAAAACAAAGAGTATGTAATGTTAATAAATTAGGGCCAAATTTAAATGACCATATCTCAAAATATATAATGAATTAGAAGCCTCACGACCTATCAAATTAAAGGTCTTTGAGTCTAGTTTTCATAACATTAAATGGCTCGTCAATCGGAGTTCAGAATAAAAAGTTATAGGTGCTTTACGGTAGCACTATCGAGCAGTGACATGGCCACCGCCCTAAAAATGGCCACCGCCCAAACACCTTTATATTTTATGTTTTTGGTTTTTGAAATCATTTTCAAATTTTCCAGGTTTGAGGTTCTTGCTTACCCTCTTAAATCCTCTCTCTTTTCCAGTAGCAAAGCCTTAGAAATCAAGAGGAAATCCCTCAAGAAAACACCATCAAAACACAAGCAAAAGTTGATGGAAGTGAAGGCAACATTGTGGTTAAGTTGCTTCTGCCATGTAGCTTCGTTTTTGCAGTGTTTTTGCTGAATGTTTGGGACTATTTTCAGTTAATGTTATGCTCCATCTTAGTAGGAATTGTTCCTAATAAATAGTAAGTCATTTCCCTCTTTTGAAATCTCTAATAAGTGTATGAATTTTTTAAAGAAAACTAGAAGAAAGTTATGGTTTGTATGTTGACTTGTTGTAGTTGTTGTGCTGTTATTTTACTGCGTTTTGGGCAGCAAGATTTCTGCATTATTGGGAAGTGATTTGGAGGAAACTACTCCTATTATATCCAAAAATATTCTCATGCCAATGGTAAGTGTTTCTAATTTCTTAACTTGCCTAACAATCCTAGCTAAAGCTAGAAATTGGAGGTTATGTTGGGCTGTCGTTGTTGGTATGTTGTTGTTGAAGTTCTGCTCGTTTTTGAAGGTTGGAATAGCTGTGTTTTTCTGAGAATATACTCTATATTTGTGGGAGTTTTTCATGAGCAAAGTGAGGTAATTTCCTACCTCTATTTTCCCCCAAAGTTGTAGAAACAAGTTGAAATAAGAAATGCTAAGTGTTGCCTTATTTGTTTGTGTTGTGACTGCCTATTGATGTAACATTTTGGCTTGATTAATTGTCTTGAAACATCCTTTTCACTTGGTGATAAACTCAATTAATTTAAGGGGCTAAAGTTCTGGTTGTTGAAAGAAAGAAACGACATAAGAAAGCGCGCCGGAAAAAAAGGTATGTAAGGGAGTCTTTGTCTCTTGATTTTCAAGCACGAATTCATGCCGAGGATTAATCCGGCATTCCCCTTACTTGAGCTTCTGTAGTAGCATATTATGGTTCCTCCCAATTTTTATTATTACTTCGTATTAAGGTGTGTATATGCTAAAGAGTTGGAACACATGAATGTGAAGCAGAGAGGGCAATTGCCTTCTATTATGGTCATAGTTGTAAATTGAGTTTGAAGTCCCCTCGGCGTGGACACTGTGAGCTGGTCCATTACATTATATTATGTATTTGTGGTGTAAAAGTTGTTTCACATAATGGTTGCTAAAAAATTTGGTAAGCATGGAAAGACGACGATGCGCAGACAAACCTAATAATTGAAATCGGGTTTTAACTCAATAAGGGCTAACGAGGGTAACGAAATGGTATTTCCTTATGACAGTCCCCTACCTCTCATATTCATGTTTTAAGGTACCTAGGGCCATGAGATGATTCCCCAATCCCTCTTCCTTAAGCTAAGAGACTAATTAATACGTCTCTTAATTAACCGATACGTTAAACTTGAAAGATAGAACCCGAATGGGTAAACTATTGATATTTCTACGGGACCATCTTTATTGGAAGGTTATGCACAATATCTTGATGTTAACATGTTAGACGAAAATCATAATATATATATATATATACATATGTTTATGCTTACATTCAAATTACGTGCTAAAGCGGCAAGGATTGCCTTTAGAAAGTCACTATATGTTTATTAGAGATCTTGAGTTATCTAGACCTCCTGAGAATTGCTTAAGCCTTTAAGTAGACACGTCGCATGTTCTTTGAAAGTTGTAGATGTGTAAGGAAATTAACCTAAGTGTAAAAGTCGAGGCGCTAGTAGCAAAGGAGAGATAAGAGTAAATGTTAGACCTTTTAAGGTAATATGTGAGGTATATGCCTTCTGTCCATAGTTGATTCAAGAACCTTTGAGCGACGTTAAAATATGACCAAGACGAGTTTAAGAGACAAGGTTTGCAATTAGGTAAGAAGGTAAGTGCGTACAAGAATTGCTGGAATAGTGAACACGAGAGTAAATAATTAGGTAAGGAATGACGAATCCTATTTGGAAAAGAATTTAAGATGAATACGAAAAGTAGAGCTAAAGGTTGTTAAATTTGATGATAAGTGTTACGATTGTTAATGAAT
>JACEIK010004362.1:58586-68871 GCA_018107945.1 Datura stramonium
CACACCAACATCCTCAACTTAAGACTTTTGCATGTCATCAAGCAAGGAAAAAAACAAAAGAGGATGCTTAACTAGAAAATAAACCTAGGATACTACAACCAACACCAATCAAAACTTGCACTATAAACACAAATAGCTTTTGATCCTTCTCCATGTAAACCAAATCATCTTTGTACATCAAGTGACCACGAACCATGATAAACAAGGATCAAAATATGTTATCTAGTTATTAGCAGAGAATCAAGTTATTACCAATGCTTTTCACACAGACAACTGACAGAATAAAACACAAACCATGTACCCTCACAGCAAATGAAGTCCCCAACTCACAGATATATGAAAATATGAAACTTGGGACTAAAAAAGTAAGACTCTCACTCTAACAAGAAAGTTCCAAATACTACACATCGGATATCATAGGCTTGCCCTTAGTTTCTCTACTTCGGCTCTTCAGACAGTCAGGCTAGGATCATTAGTGTAGGCTTTGTGCTAGGTATGGTAAATATGGTATTTTAATGACTAAACCCTCCTTGGCACTACATACGTGTGGCTCCAATTTTCACTCATTTCACCCTTTTCTCTTTTTCAACTTTTTCCTCCTTTTTCTCAATTTTTATGCAATATGTGGGTGTGGTGTGTTTTTAACTTTTTCATTCATTTTTTCTTTTGCATTTTCTTTTCAATCTGTCTTTTTCAGCTCTTTTTTCTTTTCTTGTCACACCCTACCTCATTTTAAACCCTTTTTCCTTTCTTTTCCTTTTTCACCTCCCCATAGTATATGCACTCCTAATATAGCCACCCTCAACTTAGGCATTTTTCCTGGGTTGAGGTTCACAAGGTCCAAGGAGGGACCAGGGCCAAAATAGGTTCATAATAAAATGGGTAAGGTTAATTGGTTAATCAAAGAAGCATGGTCCATTTAAGGCTCAAATAGGGATCAAGGGAATCATATCAGTTTGGTAGGGTATTTTAGGCTAAAATGGGTTGAAAAAATGGCCTATGATCCTTTCCTAACCAACCATCCTAAAACCAATGTAAAGACCAATCGGACAAATTCTAGATTCTCTATGTAGTATTGAACTAGGTATATCACCTCGCTCACTCATGGTACATGTTTTACATTCACTCTACCTCTTAGGTTCATACGTGGATAACTATAACTACTCGTGCTAATACACTAAATGATACAAAAAGTTCCATAGAAATCATGTTTTGCAATCAACAAGTACACAGCTAAACATCGAAATTTTTTTAAACAAGGTCATTTTTTAAAAAACATCAAAACTAGTGCATTTTATTGGCTGAGTAATCCTAAGCTACTTTCTAATTAAATAAAAACATCCTAAACATGTCGGTTCTACTAGATATCATGTCTGAGGGAAAAGAAACACAATACTAAAAACCCTCGAACAGATCAAAAATCCCAAAATAAACTACAAGTACATCCCCTCTCCTTTTGAAAAGCATGCTTCGTCCCCGAAGCATAGGATATAAAAATACAAGGGAAAGAGACGTACCTATAGCTACTCAGATTTCACCTTCCATGTTTTTCCTCCCATGCAGTGCCTGATTTAACGTCGCGGTATGACATAACTTACATGATTCTTCAGGCATCATCAAGGTACACCTCCTCAATTGCTCTTATTTCCTTTGTGTCTTCCAGATACAACTTTATCCTTTGCCTATTTACCTTGAAACTCCTACCATCTTTATTTTCAAGCTCCACTGCACCATATGGGGACACATTCACCACTATATATTGTCCTATCCACCTAGATTTTAATTTTTAGGGATACAAACAAAGCCTTATATTGAACAGTAAGACCAGATCACCAGCATTGAACTCCCTTTTTGCAATCTTCCTATCATGAAAGATCTTTACTCTTTCTTTATAGATGGCTGCACTCTCATAAGGTCGAAGCTGGAATTCATCTAACTCATTGAGTTAATTGAGTCTCAACTTGACTGCTTTGTTGTAGTCTAAGTTAAGCTTTTTCAGAGCCCATAATGCCTTATGCTCTAACCCTACCGGTTGATGACATGTAGCTGATATAGAGATGAGCCAATAGGGGTCTTATAAGCTATCTGATATGCCTACAACGTATTATTGAGCTTCAAAGACCAATTAGTCTGGTTGGTATTCACCATTTTGGCCAAAATAGCCTTTATCTCCCTATTAGACACTTCTACCTAGCCACTTGATTGAGGATGGTAAGGTGTTGCCACCTTATGCTTCACACCATATTTTTCCAGCATAATTCTAAAGAGGTGGTTACAATAGTGTGATCCACCATCACTGATGATTTTTGTGGGAGTACCAAACCTAGCGATTATGTGCTTCCGCAGAAATGTTGTGACACTTTTTCCTTCATTGTTAGGTAGTGAAATAGCCTTTACCCATTTGGAGACATAATCCACCGCCACTAAGATGTATTTCATCCCATATGAGCTAACAAATGGGCCCATGATGTCAATATCCCATACATCGAATAACTCAACTTACAGGATGGGGGGTCAATGGTAACTCATGCTTACGAGTAATGCCACCTTATCTTTGGCACTAATCACATGCCTTGGCATAATCATAAGCATCTTGGTGAATAGAGGGCTAGTAATACCCGCACTGCAGAATTTTGTGCACAGTTCGGATACATCTATGATGACCCCCAACAAGGGGCGAGTGGCAAGCCTTCAGAATGCTCAACATCTCCACCTCTAGCACACACCTATAAATTAACCCATCGGCATAAATTCAAAATAAGTATGGTTCATCCCAATAATACCTTCAAGCATCGTACAAGAACTTTTTCCTTTGCTGCGGTGTCATATCTACTTGGATCACGTCGCTGACCAAATAATTTGAACTGTCAGTGAACCAAGGGATCAGGTCTTGTGATGCAGCTAATACCTATTCATCTGGTAAAGCATCATCGATATCAATCTCCTTTTTTGCTCTAGCCTCATATTCCAATCTAGACAAGTGATCGACTATCTGATTTTCTGTTCCTTTCCGGTCTTTTACCTCAAAAATGAATTCTTGGAGCAACAACACCCATCTGATCAACCTAGGTTTAGAATCCTTTTTAGACATCAGGTACCTCCAAGCAGCACGGTCAATATGGACAAGCAAGTATGCTCGAAAGTTTTCAAATGCAAAGACCACTGCTAGCAGCTCCTGTTCCATGAATGTGTAGTTCTTTTGGGTTGTATGTAGTTCTTTTGGGTTGTATTGAGTGTTTTACTAGCATAATAGATATGGTGAAAAATCTTCGCTCTCCATTAGCCCAAGATAGAACCAAGGGACACCCCTCTAGCATCACACATTACCTCAAATGGAAGAGACCAATCTGGAGCTATAATAATAGGAGATAAGTTTCTCCTTCAGGAACTCAAAAGCCTTCAGACATGCCTCATCAAATACGAACTTCAGCTCCTTCTCGAGCAGTTTGCATAATGGTTGTGCATAAAAGTCCTTGATGAACCTCCTATGGAATCCTGCATTCCCTAAAAAGCTTCTGACCTTTTTTACGGAAATAGGCGGTGGCAGCCCTGCTATTACTTTAATTTTTTCCTTGTCCATCTCTATCCCTTTTTCGGAGATTTTATGACCCAACACTATTCCTTCTTTGACAATGAAGTGACATTTCTCCCAATTTAGGACCAGATTAGTTTCTTTGCATCTATTCAACTCTTTGCCCAAATTCTTGAGGCAAGATTCGAATGATTAACCCACAACTAAGAAGTCGTCCATAAATATCTCGATGATATCCTCCACCATATCTGAGAATATCGACATCATACAGCATTGGAATATGGCTGGTGCATTACACAACCCAAAGGGCATTCTCCTGAAAGAAAATGTTCCATATGGGCAAGTGAAGGTCGCCTTCTCTTGGTCGTCCAAGGCTATGTGATCTTATTGTACCCCGAATAACCATTAAGAAAACAGTACCAACCTTTACCTGCCAACCTGTCAAGCATCTGATCCATGAATGGCAGCATAAAATGGTCCTTCTGGGTCTAGTGGTTGAGCTTTCTATAATCCATATAGACACGCCAACCTGTGACTGGTCTTGTCGGTATCAGCTCATTTTTTTCATTGGGCACCATTGTGATTCCACCTTTCTTTGGCACACATTGTATCGGAATTACCCACTTCTATCTGCAATGGGGTAAACTACACCAGCGTCTAGCCATTTGATAATCTCCTTCTTTACTACTTCTTGCATCGGTGGGTTCAGTCATCGCTGATGCTCTATGCTTGGTACACAATTCGACTCGAGTTGGATTTTGTAAGTGCATATGCCTGGAGGGATCCCAATGATATCAGCTATGGTCCATCCGATTGCCTTTTTGTGCCTTTTCAATACTGTGACTAAAGCTTCTACTTGCTAGTGTGTCAAGTCGGCTGCAATAATTACTGGAAAACTATTGGTTTCCCCCAAGAATGCATATTTGAGGTGGGAGGTAATGCCTTAAGTTCCGAACTTGTGGTACCTCCACTGATGGCTTTGCTGGCGGAGTTACACGGTTCTTCAAGTCAAGTTCTAACTTCTTTGGTCTAAAGTTATATGACCCCATTCCTTCTAGAGCATTTACTAGTTTCGTGTATCCCGGTACTCTGTCTCCCTCATAATTCATCAAGACGGTTGCTAGTGTATAAATATTCATCATCTCTTCCATCGGCACTAGCAACCTTTTGTCTTCCATCTGATTGTTCACAGAGGTAGCTTCCTTGGTATAACCTGAATGAATCACAAAAGAGAAAAAAGAAAACCTAAATGGGGAAATAACAACCGAAGATTAAACACAAGCAATTAATCTAATCTTAACCATATTCCCCGGCAACAACGCCACTTTTTAATAATGCTCAAACTCATACTCCTGACAAATTATCAAGCGGGCATTGTCAATAAACAACCCAATAAAGAGATTGGGGTCAAACCCATAGGGAATATGGTAAGAACTAGACTAATGCCGGGTATGTTATCTCGAAATTGTGGGGTTTATAGGAAAACAATTTTAAAACAAGCGTGAAAATCAAGTGTTGTTTATCAAGATTTGCAATTAACTAGGGTAATTTTTCTCCATGGGTTCATAACTACTTTGAATTTACACTCATGATCGATCCCAATGCTTACTTGAAGAACTGATAACTAGGGTTCATACAAATGACTGGTTCGTCCCTATTGGATGACTATACTCAATTACCAGGTTAGATCTCATGAGTTATTTAAAATTAACCATTAACAATTTGTTCCAAATTAACCATCTTGTGACCGTAGCTCAAGTTATACAATGATCAACAAAAGCAAGGTTTTGTTATAATTCTCTTTTCCTAATCTCTTCTTCTCTAGGTTCAAGCAAGTAAATACCTCGAGCAAGTCCTAAGGTAGCAATTCGTTAAGAAACATTCAAGATAAAGAGAATAAAATACAAGAGTTTAGCATTGGTTTCGAATCACTTTGTGTAACCCTAGTTCGTTAATCCACCATAGTTCCCATAACCCTAGTTCTAGAGGTTTTAGCCTCTCATGATTGTAAGATTATGATTAGTATTCATATACAAACACATAATTAAATACTTACAATGATGATTGAAAGAACACCTTCTTTGAATATTGCAAGAAAATATGATGAACAAACTCATGAAAAATTGAGAAATCCAAGTTATGGTTCTGAAGAATTTCTCTCCGATATAGTCAAAAACTAATTACAACCTTGATAATAATAGACAACCAGCTAATTCTTACTGTATCTGACCTATTTTGAACTAAAAGAAACATAAAAAGAATTTATACAGATAATAAAATCCTTTTCATAAGTTAACATGGAAATAATCAAATCTGGCACCGACACATCCTACCACCCCTCATACGACCAGTAACAGGATTGTAGGGTCGTGCCTTGTCTCGTACATTACTTGTCTTCTGTTTGAATTTGCTAAGTGTTGGCACTTGGTATGACTTGTAACATAATCCCATGAGTTGTACAATCAAGTCGTTGTTTTGGCTCTAAGAACTTTCGCATCTTCTGAATATTTCCACGAGTGTCTTGGTACACCTCGTACCTTGCTCCTACAGCTCGTAACAACTTATCATATCGTGAGATCTGTCAAGTTTCAAAAATCACTGAAGCTTTCCATGGCTCCTAATACGGGTCGTAGGTAGATGCTATGATCCGTAGTTGCTACCCATATTAGTAGACTTTGACTATGCAGATTTCTCTGAAATGTTCTACGAATCAAGTTGAGGCTCGTACCTGTATAGTACGGCTGGTACTAAGAGACGTACTTTGCCTTTGCCTTATACCAATCTTCTGAGCTTTTTCATGAGTATCAGTACGGCTCATACAATCTTGGTATGGCCCCTACTGAGATCAGTACATGGCTACGTTTCTGCACTTTTCTACAACTTCTGCACATTTTTACTCCAACACTTATTTTTCCATAAAACAAAGTAAAAACACCTTATATCCGTACAAACATACCTAAGTCCATGCTACTTTCCTAGTTTTAAGCATCAAAAGTTTAAGCGTCGAAAGTATTGTAAACTCACAACACATCACTTATTCAACCTTCTTATCCTATATTGAGCCTAAGAATTATCATGAAGCCTTGCATGACCCAGATTGGGTAAGGGCTAAGCGAGAAGAGTTCAACCAGTTTGAAAAAGCAAGGTTTGGAACCTAGAACCACCACCAATTAGGCATATTGTAATTGGAATAAAGTGGGTAGTCCGAAATAAACTTGATGAATAGGGAACAGTCACACGGTACAAATCCCGTCTAGTGGTCCAGGGCTATAACCAAGAGGAATGCATCGATTGCGAAGAAAACTTTGCACCGGTTGTAAGGATGGAGGCAATAAGGATGTTGATTTCCTTTGCTGCTCACATGGAATTTTACACTCTATCATATGGACGTTAAAAGTGCATTCCTAAATGGGAAACTAAATGAACAGGTATATGTTTGTCAACCTGCTAGCTTTGAAAATGCTGAATTTCCTGATTATGTGTATAAATTGGATAAGGCCTTATATTGATTGAAACAAGATCCTAGATCTTGGTATGGGCGCCTATACAAATTTTTGATGGAAAATAATTTTTCTAGGGGGTAATTGACAACACCTTATTTCAAAAAAGCAAAGAAAAAGATTCATTTTTGGTTGTACAAGTGTATGTTGATGACATTATCTCTGGTGCAACAAATGAAATCTTGTGTAAGGAATTTGCTTTGTTGATGAGTAGTGAATTCGAAATGAGTATGATGGGTGAGCTTAATTTCTTCTTAGGCTTACAAATCAAACAACTTTTGACTGGAACAATGATCCATCAACAAAAGTACATAAAATAATTTCTTAAGAAATATGGCATGGACTCTTCTAAACTAATTGACACACCTATTGCTACTGCCACTAAGCTAGATAAAGATGAACATGGAAATCTAGTAAGTGACAAAAGTTGTAGGGGTATGATTGGATCCCTTCTTTACTTGACTGCTAGTAGACCAGATATTGTGTTTAGTGTTGGATTATGTGCAAGATTTCAATCTTCTCCTAGAGAATGATACATGATAGTAGTTAAGCGTATCCTGAGATACTTGAAGGGTAAAGATAACCTATGTTTGTGGTATCCAAAGGGTGGTTGTCTTGATCTAGTAGGTTATGCAGATGTTGACTATACAGGTTCCCTTACAGACAGGAAAGGCACATCAGGTATGGCTCATTCCTTAAGTTCCTATTTAATTTCTTGGGCTACAAAGAAACAAAATTCCATTGCATTGTCCACAATTGAAGCTGAATATGTAGTTGTTGCATCTTTTTGTGCTCAATTGTTGTGGATAAAACGACAATTGAGGGATTATGATTTGGATATGGGCATTCTGCCAATCTTTCGTGATAACACAAGTTCTATAAATATTGCAAAAATCCCTGTCAGCATAAAAGTACAAAGCACATAGATATTAGACATCATTTCTTAAGAGATAATGTTGAAAAGGTCTTATATCTGTGTAGTTCTATAAAACTGAGAATTAAATTGCTGATATTTTCACTAAAACTTTGGGTAGAGAGAAATTTGAAAAGATTAGGGTGGAGCTTGGGTTAATCAAGGTTAACTCAACATCATGTTCATAATGGTTTTTCTTTTGGAAAAAAAAGGAAAAAAAAAGGGCTCGTCCCGATGACGGATGGATGAGGACCATCTTGAGGGATATTTTTATGTCACTTTAATTTGTTTTGTTTTAATTTGATATTTAGAACCCAATCATATGATGGGTGAGCTTAATTTCTTCTTAGGCTTACAAATCAAACAACTTTTGAATGGAACAATGATCCATCAACAAAAGTACATAAAATAATTTCTTAAGAAATATGGCATGGACTCTTCTAAACTAATTGACACACCTATTGCTACTGCCACTAAGCTAGATAAAGATGAACATGAAAATCTAGTAAGTGACAAAAGCTGTAGGGGTATGATTGGATCCCTTCTTTACTTGACTGCTAGTAGACCAGATATTGTGTTTAGTGTTGGATTATATGCAAGATTTCAATCTTTTCCTAGAGAATGATATATGACAGCAGTTAAGTGTATCCTGAGATACTTGAAGGGTAAAGATAACCTATGTTTGTGGTATCCAAAGGGTGGCTGTCTTGATCTAGTAGGTTATGCAGATGTTGACTATACAGGTTCCCTTAGAGACAGGAAAGGCACATCAGGTATGGCTCATTCCTTAAGTTCCTATTTAATTTCTTGGGCTACAAAGAAACAAAATTCCATTGCATTGTCCACAACTGAAGCTGAATATGTAGTTTTTGCATCTTTTTGTGCTCAACTGTTGTGGATAAAACGGCAATTGAGGGATTATGATTTGGATATGGGCACTGTGCCAATCTTTAGTGATAACACAAGTTCTATAAATATTGCAAAAATCCCTGTCAGCATAAAAGTACAAAGTACATAGATATTAGACATCATTTCTTAAGAGATAATGTTGAAAAGGTCTTATATCTGTGCAGTTTTATAAAACTGAGAATTAAATTGCTGATATTTTCACTAAAACTTTGGGTAGAGAGCAATTTGAAAAGATTAGGGTGGAGCTTGGGTTAATCAAGGTTAACTCAACATCATGTTCATAATGGTTTTTCTTTTGGAAAAAAAGGAAAAAAAATGGCTCGTCCCGATGACGGATGGATGAGGACCGTCTTGAGGGATATTTTTATGTCACTTTAATTTGTTTTGTTTTATTCTTCTGGTTCAATATATGGTTCCCTTAGAATGCACACTAACAAACCACAAGAAGTGTCTAATCTTTGTTTAAATGATTTTGACCACTTTGACTTTTGTAGGATCATGGAGACACACGTGGTTACACAAGGAACTTGATTTGGTACAGTCCCACTTGCACTATACTTACTTATAAAACTTTCATTCATCGTTACCATTTATCCCTCACCCCCACGTCATCTGTCCCATCTTGTCACATGTCATTTCAATTTGCCACCCCTATGTCATAGAGTTTTAATTGTTCCCTGGTTCCCTTCAAATAAATCCTCAAGACTTCTAAAAAAACCTTTCATCTTCCCTGCCTTCTTTATATCACTTCATCCCTCTCACCTTCTTCCCCCACACTTTAATTCCAGATTCTATCTCTTTCCTCACAATGGCCTCCTCATCTTCTCCTTCTTCTTCAATCCTTGATGTACCACTACCTCCACCACCACAAGAAACCCTATAAGAACCTATACCTCTTTATGTTCTCCCACCACCCTCTGAGGGGGAATTTGGTTAGTCTATGGCATCCCATCTATAGATTCCTCCGTGGAAACTTCTCTGGCCTCTCTATCAACTAAGAGGGAGTTGGAAATAAGCACTAGTCCTACTTCATCGACGCCAGATGATTTGGATACTTTAATTTCTGATATTAGAATTAGGTACACTTATCAGGAGTCTGTTCTAAGACCCACTTCACCGACTTGTTCTTCTATGATTGGGTCAAACTGTCTCTGGTTCTAGCAATTTCGCTCCGGCCACTATCTCTTCTTTTGATTCTGACAGCGCGAATGATCTGGTACCCTTAGCTGAATAAAGAAAGGGGCTCGTGTCACGCCCCGCCTTGGGGTTATAACTGGCACCTGGTGCCCTACTAGGACATGAACTGGTAGACTACTGAGCCTAAGCACATCTGGTGGCTGGCTGGCTCTAACTCGGATTCCTGGAAACAACGGGCTATATAACGGCTGTAAATACAGCCTCCGGCCGACTGGGCCTATAGCCACCTGTAAA
>JACEIK010004362.1:83581-100239 GCA_018107945.1 Datura stramonium
TATCCAAAACGAAATTCTCATATCCAATCCGATGGCCCGAACGCCCACCCCTACTTGTCTATTCCCATCTAACAGAAAAGAAAGTGACTAAAGTTTTAAATTACGGAAAAATTTGGAGTAGACCCAATTTACCATCCCTCTTGTGTCTTATTTCGAAGTCGTTTATAATAAGTGGTATCAGAGCAGGTTCCTCAAGTATAGGTTAACCCCTTTGAGAGATATGTTAAATGCCTTCTAAATAATTCTCCTGAGGGACAATCTAGCACTAGACCTCCTCTCTTTATTGACTAGCATTATAGTCTTTGGAAAAACTCGGATGGAAATATACCTAAAGGCTAAAGATTATCATCTATGGTTAATTACTTTAAAGGAACCTCTGGTTCTTACCAAAGTAAAACCTGATGAAATAAAGGTACCAAAGACAGAAGATGAGCTTGATATGGATGACTTTAGATCGATGGAGAAAAATGCAAAGGCGATAAAGATCTTATATTTTGGATTGGGAATTTAAGAATACAATCGTATATCAGGATGTTCTAGTGCCAAGGAAATTTGGGATTCTCTGACTCATGAAGGGACAAACCAGGTAAAACAATCAAAATTGATATGCTCATAAGGAAATATGAATTGTTTGACATGGATTAAAAGGAGTCAGTAAAGGATATGTTTACCCACTTCACT
This sequence comes from Datura stramonium, assembly GCA_018107945.1. NCBI lineage: Eukaryota > Viridiplantae > Streptophyta > Magnoliopsida > Solanales > Solanaceae > Datura > Datura stramonium. The sequence continues at coordinate 84,263 of JACEIK010004362.1, forward strand.
CATATCACTAATAAACTCAAATTCCTTAGCAAGAAATTTTCAACTGAAGAAAAATGTTAGGAAGATCTTGAGAATTATGCCAGCTTTTTGGAATTTAAGATAACTGCAATTGAAGAAGCAAAGTAAATGAGCACAATGCATATGGATGAGCTCATTGGAAGCTTTCAGACATATGACCTTAATAAGAATGATAAGGCTGCTGAAGAATCCAAGAAGGAACACAATCTGATCCTCAAAGCCGATTCTGAATCTGATGAAAAAGAAATGACAATTTTTGTTCGAAGATTCAAGAAGTTCTTCAAAAATGAAAATTTTGTAAAAAGGAAGTCCCGAAATAAATAAAAATCCTCTGAGAAGGGACAGCTCCAGGGATGTTTCAAGTGCGGAAAAATTGGACTAGTTGATAAAAGATTGTCCCCTCTTAAAAGAAGAATAGAGAAGGAATTTAAAGAAACAATAACAAATGGCCTCGAAAGCTTTCAAGAAAGCTATGAAAGCTACTTGGGATAAAAATTCTGATGAGGAATTTGAAGGTGAGGAATTTGAAGGAGAGGAAGTTTAAAATAGTAATTTGGCCCTCATGGCTAGAAATGATTCATACTTTGATGGAGAATCTTTTGAGGTAAGTTTGTTTGATATTAAAACTCAAGTTCATAATTTTTCTAAAAGAAAGGTTGTTAAATTATTACTTTCATTGATGGATAAGTGTAAAACCCCCAAAGGTCTCTAAGACTAGACCAAACACTACTGAGTTGAGATATTTCAATGCCCCGGACTTTTGGGCTAAGTTTGGAACTGTTCTAAGTGTATGGTTAGGTTTGAGCCCAATGAATTATATGGGTACTAGGTTTCAATATCAATCCTAAAGTGTAATAAGTGCAATGGATACAAATTAAGGTCATAAGGAACTTCTAGTAAAAAGTTGAGTTGAGAGCCTTCTTACCGATTGAGTTTTCGTATAAGTTCTAGAAAGGGTCAAATTCTAACAACTATATGCCCCATTTTAAAAAGTTTTTTTGGGTAATAAAATATATCAAATTTAATACCTTTGATTCTTATTTCCAACACATCTGACCTTGCATCAATCAGAGTTTGGAGTAAATGGTTATGAGTAATTTAGTGAAACTGCACCAGCATCACAAAACGATTCGTTAGATGACTCGTTAAGTCACCTGTTAAGTGGCCAAAATTGCTGGAAACTTCAATTTCATAGGGGACATCATGACTGGTCAAGTGACCTGTTAAGTCAAGTCACGACTCGTTAAGTGGCAAAATTTCGTGGAAATCCTAGTAGACATCACGGAATGGACTTACGACTCATCCAGTACCTCAAGAGTCGTGATGACCCTTGTGAGGACTGGCAGGGTCCTTTTTTTGCAAAATTTCAAGGGTGTTTTCATAAAATCCTAATTTTCTAACTCCTAAACTACGCCATTTTGAGTACCATATGGGACGTTTTTAAGTGTTCCTCCTAGCCTAAACCCTCATTCTATCAAAAGACACTCTCAACCTCTTCTTTCTCCCCTCTCTCAAAACTCAAGGATCACCTAGGGATTCTTCAAGGGATTCAAGGTTCAAGTTCAAGTGGGGGATTCCTTCTAATCAGGTATGTGGGTTTTCAACAAGGACATCCTTTCATCCTTGTGCCCAAAACTTTTATATTAAAAACCCAAATCCTTTGATTTTAGAAAAGCATGTTCTAGGGATTAAATTTATGAATGAATTCTCATATGTTTTCCCTGAGTTCTAAGACCCATCATGGTTAATAGTTGTGTATGCTTATGAAGTTACTTACACCTTATCGAATTATGTACATGATATGTGAATAGCATGATTGTAGAATTTTCACCATGGCTTGGCATTGATTTCGAAATGGGGTTGCATTAAACATTTGCATGCTCTTACCATGAACTCATTATATATGTTTAAAGCACGAGTCGATCATAGCTGTTCCATAAACCTAGAATATATGATTCAATATATATGTTGAGATATGATTAGTACTTATGTGCTTGGGCGAATATGAAATACATATATGTCTTCACCATGATTTTGGGTTTGTGGTAAAGTATGATTTGGACCTATGGATCTTACATGAATCTAGGGTATACACAATATGCTATGAATATGGGATTTAAATATTATTTATATGTTTAAAGTATGATATGATCCTATAGATGTATCATGAATGTAGAATGTGTGATTTAAACAATGATTCAGGACTATGATGATAAAGCATGAGAATGATCCTTTAGACTTTTGGGCTGGTTGTTAATAGAAAGTAGTCTTAATCAACTCTAAATTAATTCAGTATGATGTAATTAGATGAATGCTCATGTATCTGATTAGCTAAAGTAACTTAAACTAGACAAATGACGTCAGAACAGTGACCTCCATGTTCTAGTATAATCAGGACTCTCCATAGTCGAGAATGTTTCCCTTAGTCAGTCAGGGACTCTCATTAGTTGAGAATGTTTCCCTTAGTCAGTCAGGGACTCTCCATAGCAGAGAATATTTCCCTTAGTCAATCAGGGACTCTCCATAGCAGAGAATGTTTCCCTTAGTCATTCACGGAATCTCATTAGCCAAGAATGTTTTCCTTAGTCATTTAGGGACTCTCCATAGCAGAGAATGTTTCCCTTAGTTAGTTAGGGACTCTTTATAGCATAGAATGTCTCCCTTAGTCTACGATATTAGGTAAGCTTAGCTCCGTATAATTTCATATTTTAGCTAAAATCAGTTTAGTAGGATTCAGACACAATTATCAGCAAATAGTCAGTATAGTGTATGATATCAGTTATAGCTTCAGTTCTTAGTATATGTATAACACATAACCCTTATGCATCAGTTTGATTATACTTCAGTAAATATTTTCAAATAAAAGCTTAATATCAATATATATGTATCTCAGACAGGGTTGTTGTATTCCAGCTCAATTATATGTTGATGTATTCAGTTTACTTCCTTCTTGTATACTTGCATGTTTAGTTTACTTATACTTCCCGCATACTTAGTATATTCCAAGTACTTACCGCATACTTTATGTGCTATATCTATTTATGATATAAATTCAGGTTTCTAGACTCAACCACGTGGTTAGATACGCTCCATTCTCACCTCAGCTTCTTGTGGTGAGTCCTCATCTCCCGAGGACGCGATCTATGTTTTCTATTTTATTATGTTTCAGTTTTCAGACTTTAGGAGTTAGCGGGGGGCTTGTCCCGGCAACTTATCAGTGTAGTAGAGGCTTTCAAACTTGTATAGACAGATTCAGCTATGTATCAAAGTTTTGTTACATTTGTTCTTATGGATTTTAATTAGACTCTTTCAGTTAGCTTCCGCTCAGTTATAATTATGTTAGTTGTTTTCTTGCTAATGTTATGCTATGATCATCCCATGGGTCGACTTGGAGCCTCTCAGGGTTCCATGTTCCGTATCTCAATTCGGTCCTATGCTCGGGTCATGACTGTCACGCCTCAAAACTGGGAGAGGGCGTGATTGGCTCTCAATACCTGACTAACCGGGAAGCCGGCTATATGACATCTGTAACTGTAGCACTTAGGCCATCCAGGCCACCTATCATAATGAAATGGAGAACAAACTGGACCGATAATATCTCAACAATATAGGGTAAACCACTAAAATGCAAACAAGGATATGAGTATGCTAAACCAAACAACAAAAAGCCAATAAGGCCACAAACTAAATAACACTGTACACACTAAATCCACAAAGTCTCTAAAGAGTAAACTGATTGATGGTCGTGAACAGGGCTCCGACCTATAACTGCATCTCAAAACTCTAATTGAAACAAAACCAAATCTTAGCTCCAGAAAGAAAGGATCATACCAACTCATCCGCTGATCTCAAGAACTTCTACTACAATTGGCAATCCCGACCTCTACCTACACCTGTGGCACGAATGCAAGTCCCCAAGCGAAGGGACGTTAGTCCGAAAGAAATGTACTGGTATGTAAAGCTAAAATTGTAAATATATAAGATAGCAATGATAATTGAGCCAGAAATAAGGAATAATAACAACCTGGAATCCTAGAAACTGAAGCCAGACAATAAGTCAATACTCAAGTCCAGATGCAACCAAGTAATGCACAAGAAAAACTATAACTGTAATGTACGCGGCCAACCGAACGTAAAATTCATCTAAAAATGCCTCCATTCGGTGTACCAAACTGGGATAAAATAAAAATATCTCCAGCTGGTATACCACACCAGGGTAAAATAAAAAAATCTCCAACGGGTATACCAACCGTGGTAAAATAAAAATATCTCCGGCCAGTATATCATACAGGGGTAAAATAAGAATATCTCCAGCTGGCATATAATATCGAGGTAAAATAAAAATATCTCTAGCAGGTGTACCATATCGGGGTAAAATAAAAATATCTCAATCATAATCATGAACGGAGATGATAGATTTTATATTGAGTCAATTTATCACGTATGCCATTGAAATGACAAATGTTAAATCTGTGGCCGTAATAGGTCTATTTCGTAACATATAAATGCAAGTGAGCACATATACCATGTGAAATTAGAAAATATGCGCATATATCATGGAAAGCTGTCAAATAATATACAAACATGTCGACTCAGTGACGACGGAACTTTAGGAGGTTTAGCCAATGTAAGAACATTAGTAGGCTTACAAGCAATGTCCTACAAATAATCATATCAATCCAATGTATCTCTTGACTAGAAGCACATAGATTCTCATTTCTATACAATCCTTTAACATTTGGGAACTACATATATATATACTACCCATAGGGTGGTTCCTTTACATGTATCGATAACTATACACTGGAATTCTATTATCAAACTTATCACTTTGATAAGCACATATATTTCTTAATTCATTTGTCTTATTTGCAGGAAAAAATGGAACTTGGGGTTATTTATCATAACACTTAATATATACATAGGGCTGAGAGCTGAACTGCAGACATATAACGTACTTCTGTATAACGTATAAATTCATATTTAGATAATTGAGTGAACTCCAGAAGACTTCCTGGGATTTAGGAGTTCTGAGCTTACTAATCATTATCATAGCCTGTGCGTATACCTACTTTGACGCTAGGGAAATTGCTACGTGGGAGAATCTCTCCTCTAAATTTAGGAATTTCAAATGATAACTCAACAAGAGATGAACATATAGATGTATGACTTGAATATAACTGAAAGAATTCAACTATATGTTATGACATGAGAATCAGATACATTAAGACTTTTTACCAGAAATTCTTATAATGATTTGTATGCAACTTCAAATACTTGACTGAGACATTAGCATGATTCTCAAAATATGATTTCTTTAAAACCTCTTAGATTAGCATAGCACATTTCAACATCACATATGGACGTGAAGACATAATTTAAGGATCATAGACTTGGAGCTCTGTAACTTGGGAACTCGTGAGCAACTGTCTAAGTGTTACCTTATAGGCAAATAAGGACTTATAGTTGTAATTCGGACCATGTTGAATTCACATACACAAATGTGCAATTACCTGAGGAGCTTTAGAAAACTTACATAATTATAAGTAGCTTAGAATCTCCTAGGATTATCCTTTTCAAACTTGGAAAATAATTTCAACACATAGAATGGATAACTTAGATATAATCATTTAGGGGTATAGCGGAGAACTTCTCTTTAACTTATGTTATTATTTTGTAGACATTCAACTCTAATTGATTCATAGAAGGTAGTTACATAATATTCATTATATCATTTTACCACATAACATATTTTCACCACTTATTTAACTTAATGCCTTAGCAATTCCCAGGAGGTTCAGATAGCACAAGAGTTCCACTCAACTTACAGCGACATTCTAAAGACAATTCTCGTTGCCTTAGCATGTAACTTGAATATAAGCATAAGCGTAAATGTATTCTTATTTCTATATAAATTTCTAATATNATATTGTGTATAACCTGCCCATAAATATGGTTTCATAGAAATATCGATAATTTACACATTCAAGTTCTATTTTTCAAGTACAACGTATCAGTTGGTTCGGAAACTCGTTAACTAGACGATTAGCTAAAGGAAGAAGAATCGAGGAATCTCCTCTTCTCCTTATATACCTTAGAACATGTGTATAATAGGGTAGATGACTATCATAAGGCATTTTCATTTTCGTTGTTCTCATTTACCCTTATTTAGCTTAAAATCGTTTTCTAGCGTTAAGTTCGTTCGCGCGTTGTCGTCTCTCCTTTTTTTTACCAATTTTACTTAGCATCCAGAATTTATCACATTTTTAACCACATATATGTAACATAAAATAAGGGACCAGCTCACAGTGCCCACGCTGAGGGGACTTCAGACTCGATTTACAACTACGACAATAATCATAAACAATTCGCCTTCCATTTTACTTTCTTTTACTACCAACACTTTCAATTCTTGAAGCTTGTTATATAATACATTTAACACTATGGGAAGAATCATATATTCCACATAGGAGTCCAAAACATAGGGACATTGGCCTGTTCAACAACAAGATTTCGTGCTTGGGAAAACAAGCATAGGTGCGCCTTTACATACCTTGCTTCGTCGCATCTCTTTTAGCCAATTTCCTCCGCTTGCTAGAAACGCCGACACCTTCAAATTCCTTTCTTAAAACTCATTAAATGGAGGCCGTCTTATGCCAAGATTCAATCAATAATCCAAGTCGAAAACACTCCACAAGACAGCCAAAATTTATAACAACTTTCAACAATTATACACACTTTATGTGCCGCATACTTGAAGAATTTAAAGAGACTTTCTGTTATACCCTGGAAGCTCAGAGATCGGACCCAGGAGTTGAAACGGGAAAATTTTGGAATTGATGTTGCAGACACAGGACAAGTTGTGGGACGACTCATGAGGAGACCCCACGAGTCGTCAAGTGACTCGTGGGCAGGCCTAGAATAAAGGAAGGATCGAGATCCCCATGAAGGAGATAAAGACTCATGACCAGTCCACACGAGTAATCATGTCACTCTTGGGGTGAGGTTGGGGATAAGATAGAAAAAGCTCCCAAGTGTACCTAACAGACGAGACCCCACGAGTCGTGACCTATCCCAACAACTCGTGAGGTGGGTTTAGGGAAAGCCTATCGACTTTTAATGGAGGATGAGGCAGTGTACTTGATGGGCCACACAACGAGTTGTTGCCCGCCCTGACGAGTAATCAGGTCACCCGTTAGGGTCACTTGGCAATTATTTTCTACGAAATAGTAAGGGTCTTCTCGTAATTTCTTAAACTCTTAAGGCCTAAACTATGTCGTTTTAAGGTCGGAATATGGTCCTTAAGGTGGGTTAAGTCCCTAACGCATACCCATTCCCATGCAAGATCTTTTAGAGAGGTTTTAAGGAGATTCAAGATCTTCTCCTCTAAGTTTCCACCACTTTCTTTGTGGGTTTTCAAGGAACTTCGATATCAGCCCATTCCCAGGTATGTAGAGTTTTAGAATGGGTGAAATTCTTCCTCACCCATGCCCAAGATTCAATTTAAATCATGAATCCTTCTATCCAAGTCTATGGGTTTTTACCCAAATGCATGAAAATGTCATTTCTCTTTATGGGTTTGATTTAATTGAGTTTTAATTGTTGAATTATGAATGATGGGCAGGTTTTACATCATTTTCCTTAAAAATCATGTTTCAATCTTTAAAATTGAGAATTCCCATTTGATGAAAGTTTATAGAAGTTATGATTTATGATGAATACTCTATATTTTAGAGTTTATTGATGATGGAAAAGCATGATTCCAAACTCCCATGTTTACGAGCATATTTTGAAAGACTTGAATATGATGAAGTATTGGACAATGCCCACATGTTGAAGATTATTTATGATTTATAAAGTGAATTACATGATTTATCGATTTATGATGTTGGCCGATGAAAAGGGCCCTTTATTCTTTGATAAGCGTGTTTTAAAGGGGATCAATGATGATAAATGTAATATTTTATCCAATGAATCTCAATGCATGATGTTATTAATTTATGTATGAGCCTATATGCATATCTTTGGGAATCGTGTATAGCACCGAGCATCCCGACATTCAAAGGACTACGCCAGTGGCTTATAACCACATGCCACCGTGAGTTTGTAAATGATATGATGTATTGATAATGATCCCCTCAAATGTGATATTACGCCTTATGCGCGACCCTCGCCTGGCAAGCCGGGGTCGGCTCTGCCCACTTGAGCGAGATAGTGGGGCATCATGAAAGGCTCTACCATGATGGTGTTGGTTATGACGAGTCCTCCCATTATTCCGCATGGTTTATGTATTGTTATGTTTATATTGTGGTTCAAGTTACGTTTCGATAAAGTTTACTTATGATTATGAAGATGAACGATTATGAACGATTTGAAAGTCTTGAGCCTTATGTTTTATTACGAGGATTTTGATGTAAGCATGATGTCCCTCTCTTAGTTTTATTTACTCTAAAATGTCCGTTTTACTTACCTTGAATATTCGGTACATTCCACGTACTGACCGCATATATTCTATGTTGTATCATTTCATAATAGAGGATCCGGATCTCAGGCTCATCCTCATCCTTAGTCCATCTCAACTTACGCTCTCAGCTTATTGGTGAGTCCTCATGTTCCGAGGGCCGTTTGACAGACTTTTATGTTATCTTGTGTTTCATTCTTGTTCGGGTTAGTTAGGGATGTTATCCCATCAACCCATCTTATGTAATAGAGGTTTTCAGACAAGTATGTAGTGTTCAGCTATGTATATGTCCAGCATTTCCTGATGCTATGCTATAATTGCATTTCCACTATGTTTTCATGATTATCATTCTGCTTATTTGAATGAGATTAGTTGTATGCATGCTCCATGGATCGACTTGGGTCTCTCGGGGCCCCTTGTCCCGTGTCTACGATCTAGGTGTACGTTCGGGTCGTGATAAACTTGGTATCAAAGCCATAGGTTTGAAGTGTCCTAGGGCGTCTGAAATCCGCGTTTCATGGGTATGAAGCGCGCCAAAACATATGACGAAGAGGCTACTAGACGTTTAGGAAATGTTCCCTTATTCATGTTCTATGTAGTGCGAGGAAAATTCTCTCTATCCTTCTAATTCGTGCGATTTGCGATTGCTGAATTATGGCTCCTAGAAGAATGAATGGAAGGAGGAATGGAAATGATTAAGGCCACGGAGATGGAAATGACCATGGGCATCAGCAAGCCCCACCTGTTCAGGAGCCCTAGGCACTAGAGTCAGTTGCCCACACTGAGTTTCGGGCGACTATTCAGATGTTGGCGCAGGCCTTGACCGCTCAGGTAAACCAACAGGCTTTTGCATAGGTCCCACAGAATGCAGCGTCAGCTCGGATTAGAGACTTCTTAAGGATTAACTCTCCTGAGTTAACGAGATCAAAGGTGCACGAGGATCCACACAAGTTCATTAAAGGAATCTTGAAGGTCACTCAGGTTATGGGGGTGACAAATGGGGAGTGTGTGGACTTGGCCTCTTATCAGCTAAAAGAGATCACTCATATTTGGTACAATCAATGGAAGGACAGCAGGGCAGCAGGAGCGGGCCCTATAAACTGGGATGAGTTCCACATGACCTTTCTCGATAGGTTCTTCCCTTGAGAGATGAGGGAGTTGAAAGCATATGAGTTTGTGAACCTCAAGCAGGGAAAGATGACAATGCTGGAGTATTCGCTTGAGTTCACTCATTTGTCAAAGTACATCCCAGAGTTAGTGATGGATTAGAGGGTGCGGGTGAGCCGATACGTTCATGGTGTGGCTGGTTATTTAGACAAGGATTGCAGGACTGCTATTCTCCACTAGGATATGGACTTTGCTTTTATAGTGTTGTGCGCCCAGCAGATGGAGGTGGCTCATGCGAGGGAGAGGGAGGCAAAGAGGACTCGGACAGACAGTCATGGGTTTTCACATCAGAGATCTGGTGGTGGCTACCGTCCATAGTTACAGTAGAGATCACTAGCCCCAACACCATCATCAGGTAGTGTTCCATCCAGGCCCAAAGGTGATCAGAAGAGCAGGGCTTTAGGGTCAAAGGATCAGAGGGGCACCCAGTTAGAGTATACCTCTCCATCCTGCGGGAAGTGCGGTAAGAGTCATGTCAGGGAGTGCTTTCTTTGTTCAGATGTTTGCTATGGGTGTGGTAGATCTGGACACATGCACTGAGCGTGCCCATATGCTAGACAGGGTGATGATAGGGTTCGTTCACAGACCACCAGGACAGCAGCAACTCCAACCCATTCTGCTCCAAAGGGAGCATCGACTAGTGGGGGTGGCAGACAATTCCAAAATCGATTCTATGCCCTTGCCTCGCACCAGGATCCGGAGGCTTCGCCCGGCATGGTCACTGGTATGTTACATGTCTCTCATATTTATGTTTATGCCTTGCTAGATCCGGGAACTACATTGTCTTTCGTGACTCCTTATATTGCTAGTAGCCTTGGAGTTAGTCCCGAGACCTTGTCAGAACCATTTTAAGTTTCGACCTCTGTTGGTGATTCGGTCGTAGCTAGATGAGTATATAGAGGATGCCCGGTCACTGTGTTGTATAAGGTTACCTCCGCAGACCTTGTAGAGTTAAACATGACTAAATTTGACGTTATTCTAGGCATGGATTGGTTGTTTGCATTTTATGCATCGATTAATTGTAGGACCCGTACAGTGGAATTTCATTTTTCAGGTGAGTCAGTTTTGGAGTGGAAGGGTAGTTCGGCGATACCAGCAGGTCGGTTTAATACTTATCTTAAGGCCAGGAAGATGATCTCTAAAGGTTGCATATACCTCTTAGTTAGGGTTAAGGGTGTGGAGTTTGAGACCCCGACTATGCAGTCAGTTCCGGTGGTATGCGAATATCCGGAGGTGTTTTCTGATGATTTGCCCGGTGTTCCTCCGAAGAGGGAAATTGATTTCGGTATTGATCTATTACCCAATACACAGCCTATCTCTATTCCTCCCTACAGAATGGCCCTAGCCGAACTAAAGGAATTAAAGGATCAGTTAAAGGATCTGTTGGATAAGGGCTTCATTAGACCGAGCCAGTCTCCATGGGGTGCACCAGTTCTATTTGTTCGAAAGGACGGGTCCCTTTGCATGTGTATTGACTATCAGTAGTTGAACAAGGTTACCATCAAGAACAGGTACCCCTTACCCAAGATCGATGATTTGTTTGACCAGCTTCAGGGTGCCAAGTGCTTCTCTAAGATTGATCTCAGGTCCGGGTATCACCAACTCAGAGTTCGGGAGAGTGACATCCCCAAGACCGCTTTCAAGACTCGGTATGGTCACTAAGAATTTGTTGTTATGTCTTTTGGACTAACCAATGCCCCCGCAACTTTTATGGATCTAATGAACAGGGTGTTCGAGGCATATTTGGACATGTTCGTGATTGTGTTCATTGACGACATCTTGATATACTCACGGAGCGAGGAGGAGCATGTCGCTCACCTGAGAATAGTACTTCAGACCCTCAAGGATCGCCAGCTATATGCAAAGTTTAGTAAGTGTGGATTCTGGCTAGACTCGGTGGCATTTCTGGGTCATGTGGTATCAAGCAAAGGCATAAGGGTAGATTCCCAGAAAATTGAGGCGGTGAAGAATTGGCCCAGAGCGGTGAACCCTTTAGAAATTTGGAGTTTCTTGGGTCTAGCTGGATAATACCGAAGGTTTGTTGAGGGTTTCTCATCTATTGCGGCACCTTTGACTAAGCTGACTCAGAAAAAGGTGAAGTTCCAATGGTCGGATGCTTGTGAGAAAATCTTCCAATAGTTTAAGACCCGACTCACTTCAGCACCAGTGTTGACCTTACCCGAGGGCACTGATGGCTTTGTAGTGTATTGTGATTCTTCGGGAGTCGGGCTGGGATGTGTGTTGATGCAGCGTGGGAAGGTAATAGCATATGTCTCGAGACAACTGAAAGTTCATGAATAGAATTACCCAACCCATGACCTTGAGTTGGCCGCAGTGGTGTTCGCATTGATGATATGGCGGCATTATTTGTATGGGGTCCATATGGATGTACCTACAAATCACAAGATCTTGCAATATGTGTTCATACAGAAAGATCTAAATCTTCGGTAGAGGAGATGGTTGGAGTTACTTAAGGACTATGACATGAGTGTCCTTTACCACCCAGGAAAGGCCAATGTGGTTACGAATGCACTTAGTAGGCTCTCTATTTAGAGTGTGTCCCACGTGGATGGGGAAAAGAAGGAGTAGGTGAAGGATGTCCACCGACTTGCAAGATTGGGAGTTATATTGATCGACTCGACTGATGGCGATGTTGTTGTGCAGAATGGGGCAAAATCGTCCTTGGTGGTTGATGTCAAATCTAAGCAAGATGAGGATCTGACTTTGAGAAAGCTGAAGGAAACAGTGCGGAGTCAAAAGTTGGAGGTTTTCTCCCAAGGGGGAGATGGTGTGCTATGATACCAGGGTCGACTGTGTGTTCCGGACGTTGATAATTTGAGGGTTCGGATATTGAATGAGGCACATGGTACCGGATATTCTATCCGTCCAGGATCCATGAAGATGTATTGGGACTTGTGAGAAATCTATTGGTGGGATGGTATGTAGAAAGATATTGCGGAGTTCGTAGCTAAGTTCCCAAACTGTCAGCAAGTGAAAGTCGAGCATCAAAGGTCGGGAGGTGTACTTCAGGATATTAGCATTCCCACTTGGAAGTGGGAGGAAGTAAACATGGATTTTGTTACAGGCCTACCTCATACTCACTGACACTATGACTCCATTTGGGTGGTGGTAGACAGGTTAACTAAGGCGGCACACTTCCTACCAGTCAAGACCACAGATTCAGCAGATGATTATGCTAAGTTCTATATTCGGGAGTTGGTTCAACTTCATGGAGTGCCCTTGTCCATTATTTCAGACTGAGGTACTCAGTTTACCTCTCAATTCTGGCGTTCTTTTCAAAAATGACTTGGGACACAAGTTAAGCTCAGTACAGCCTTCCATCCGCAAACAGACGGCCAGCTAGAACGAACCATTTAGACCCTCGAGGATATGTTGAGGGCATGTGTTATAGATTTTAAAGGTAGTTGGGATGATCATTTGCCCTTAATCGAGTTCGCCTATAATAACAGTTATCACTCTAGTATTCAGATGGCACCGTTCGAGGCTCTTTACGGGAGAAGGTGTAGATCGCCCATCGGTTAGTTTGAGGTTGGCGAGGAAGCCATGATAGGACCAAATTCGGTCCATGAGGCAATGGTAAAGGTCCAGATGATAAAGGACCGGTTAAAAACCGCTCAGAGTCATCATAAATCATATGTTGATGTGAGGAGGAGGGATCTGGAGTTTAATGTGGACGAATGGGTATTTCTAAAGGTATCTCCCATGAAGGGAGTCATGCGGTTCGGAAAGAAAGGGAAACTCAGTCCCCCCTACGTTGGTCCTTATCGGGTTATGAGGAGAGTTGGTAAGGTGTCGTATGAGTTGGACTTTCCTTCAGAATTAGCTTCAATTCATCCCGTGTTTCATGTACCGCTCTTGAAAAAGTGCTTGGGTGATCCAACTTTAATAGTCCCGGTAGACAGCGTGGGTGTAAAGGATAGCCTCAGCTATGAGGAAATTCTGATAGAGATCTTGGATCGTCAGGTTCGGAGGCTGAGGAAGAAGGAAGTAGCTTCAGTTAAAGTATTATGGATAAATCATCATGTTGAGGGGGCTACGTGGGAAGCAGAAGCAGATATGATAGCTAAATACCCTCATTTGTTCCCTACCGGCTCAGTTTCAATTTGAGGTATCAGTTTTTTCCTAAACCTTCAATCAACTTTTCATGTTCAGTCCATGTGTACAAGTTTTGTTTATGATATGGTATATGTATGTGATGTCTGAATTCAGTTTAGTTATGTAGTTCTTTTTGAAGGTAGTCATTCCATTAGTTTTTGATTTTAATAATCAGCATATATGATGATTGCATGTTTCTGCGTTTTTTGTGTGTTTCTAACATTCGAGTATGAATGTTCCCAAGGGGGAGATATTGTTATACTCCAGAAGCTCAAAGATCGGATACGGGAGTTGAAACGGGAAAATTTTTGAATTTATGTTGCAGACATAGGACGAGTTGTGGAACGACTCATGAGGAGACCCCACGAGTCGTCAAGTGACTCATGGGCAGGCCTTGAATAAAGGAAGGATCGAGGTTCCCACGAAGGAGATAACGACTCGTGGCCAGTCCACACGAGTCTTCATGTCACTCGTGGGGTGAGATTGGGGATAAGATAGAAGAAGCTCCCAGTGTACCTAACGGATGGGACCCCACGAGTCGCGACCTATCCCAACGACTCGTGAGGTGGGTCCTGGGCAAGCCTATGGACTTTTAATGGAGGATGAGGCAGTGTACTTGACGGGCCACATGACAAGTCGTTGCCTGCCCTGACGAGTCATCAGGTCACCCGTTAGGGTCACCTGGCAGTTATTTTATGCGAATTAGTAAGGGCCTTCTCGCAACTTCCTAAACTCTTCATGCCTAAACTATGTCTTTTTAAGGTTGGAATAGGGTCTCTAAGGTGGGTTAAGTCCCTAATGCATACTCATTCCCATGCAAGAGCTTTTAGAGAGGTTTTAGGGAGATTCAAGGTCTTCTCCTCCAAGTTTCCATCACTTTCTTTGTGGGTTTTCAAGGAACTTCGAAATCAGCCCATTCCCAGGTATATAGAGTTTTAGAATGGGTGAAATTCTTCCTCACCCATGCCCAAGATTCAATTTAAATCATGAATCCTTCTATCCAAGTCTATGGAGTTTTACCCAAATGCATGAAAATGTCATTTCTCTTTATGGGTTTGATTTAATTGAGTTTTAACTATTGAATTATGAATCATGGGCAGGTTTTACATTATTTTTCTTAAAAATCATGTTTCAATCTTTAAAATCGAGAATGCCCATTTGATAAAAGTTCATGGAAGTTATGATACATGATGAATACTCTATATTTTCGAGTTTATTGATGATGGAAAAGCATGATTCCAAACTCCCACGTTTATGAGAATATTTTGAAAGAATTGAATATGATGAACTATTGGGACTGCCCACATGTTGAAGATGATTTATGATTTATGAAGTGAATTACATGATTTATCGATTTATGATGTTAGCCGATAAAAAGGGCCTATGATTCTTGGCTAAGAATGTTTTAAAGGGGATCAATGATGATAAATATTATATTTTAGCCAATGAATCTCAATGCATGATGTTATTAATTTACGTATGATCCTATATGCATATTTTTGGGAGTCGTGTCTAGCACCGAGCAGCTCGGCGTTCAAAGGACTACGCCGGTATCCATAACCACGTGCCACTGTGGGTTTGTAAATGATATGATATATTGATAATGATCCCCTAAAATATTATATCACGCCTTATGCACGACCCTCTCCTGGCAAGCCAGGGTCGGCTCTGTCCACTTGAGCGAGATAATGAGGCATCATGAAAGGCTCTACCATGATGGTGTTGGTTATGACGAGTCCTCCCATTGTTCAACATGGTTTATTCATTGTTATGTTTATGTTGTGGCTCAAGATACGTTTTGATAAAGTTTACTTACGATTATGAAGATGAATGATTATGAATGATTTGAAAGTCTTAAGCCTTATGTTTTATTACGACGATTTTGATGTAAGCATGATTTCCCTCTCTTATAATGTTTATGAGTTTTATTTACTCTAAAATGTCCTTTTTACTTACCTTGCATACTTGGTACATTTCACGTACTGACCGCATACTTTCTATGTTGTATTGTTTCATGATACAGGGTCCGGATCTCAGGCTCATCCTCATCCTTAGTCCATCTCATCTTACGCTCTCAACTATTGGTGAGTCGTCATGTTCCTATGGCCGTTTAATAGACTTTTATGTTATCTTGTGTTTCATTCTTGTTCGGGTTAGTTAGGGATGTTATCCCATCAACCCATCTTATGTAATAGAGGTTTTCAGACAAGTATGT
>JACEIK010004362.1:117871-136071 GCA_018107945.1 Datura stramonium
ATCAGAGTTTTGTTACATTTGTTCTTATGGATTTTAATTAGACTCTTTCAGTTAGCTTCCGCTCAGTTATGATTCTGTTAGTTGTTGTCTTGATAATGTTATGCTATGATCATGCCATGGGTCGACTTGGAGCCTCTTGGGGTTCCATGTCCCGTATCTCGATCCAGGCCTATGTTCGGGTTGTGACAATCTTGGTATTAGGTCAAAGGTTTGGAGTTTCCTAGGGTGTCTAAAATTTGTGTTAACTTAAGCCTTTTTCATGGGTGTGAAGTGTGCCACACTTATGACGAAAAGGCGACGAGATGTTTTAGGAATTTTCTCTTTTCTTCATGATTCTTATCGTGCATAGAGTATGAAACTCTAACAGTTCCTCTCCTGACTCGTGCTTTACGCGCTCGCAGATAATGCTTCCCAAATGAGCGAATGGAAGAAGAAATGGTAATGGGTGCCAGCAAGCCCCACCAGCCCCAACGAACCCGATGGACGACCATGTTACTCATGCCAAGTTCAGGGCAGCCTTTCACATATTGGCACAGGCCATGACTGCCTAGATTAATCAGCAAGCGATGGCTCATGTTCCCCAGAATGGGAACGTAGCAGTGTCTAGAGTAAGAGACTTCCTCATAATGAATCCATCCGAATTCTTAGGGTCAAAGGTGGACGAGGACCCATATGAGTTCTTAGAGGAGATCAGAAAATCACCCAAATCATGGGGATGACGAGAACGGAGAGCCCAGAATTACCCTCCTACCAGCTGAAAGGAGTCGCTCACATATGGTTTTGTCAGTGGAAAGATAGTTGGGGAGTTGGAGCAGCCCCCATAAGTTGGGATGAGTTTATGAATGCGTTCCTGGACGGGTTTTTTCCCTAGGGAGTTGAGGGAGGAAAAGGAGGCAGAGTTCACCAACTTAAGGAAAGACTGCATAATTGTCCGGGAGTATGCGTTGGGGTTTACCCGGTTGTCCAAGTATGCACCGGAGATCATAGTCGACCAGAGGGATCGTGTGAGTAGGTTCGTGAATGGAGTGTCAGACTCCTTGGTCAAAGAGTGCAGGACCGCCATGTTTCACAAGGATAGAGACTTTCCACATTTGGTGATATTCGCTCAACAAATAGAAGTGGAACAGGTGAAGGAAAAAAAGAGAGAGGCCAAGAGGTCTAGGACAGGAGATTCAGAGTTTTCCCCTCAGAGGCCGAGTGGTGGAAACAACTCATGCTCCAAACAGAGATCACCAGCCCCAACACCTTCTACAGCTAGTGTTCTGTACAGACCTAGGTTAAGGGAGATTATCTATCCAGCTTGTAGGAGTTGTGGGAAGCACCATTTGGGAGAATGCATGGCTGACTCAGATGATTGTTTTTGGTGCTGATGTGTCGTGATTTAACGACACTTTCGATGCTTGAAACCAAGAAACTATGCACATTTTGGGTATATTTATGTAGATATGATACTTTTGTGTTGAATGTTGCAGGAAAATAGGTCCGGAATGGGAAATAGGCAAAGTAAGACAGAAAAGGACTGAAATGTAGGCTACTAGGCACGTCACGAGTCATCATCTCAAGAAATGACTCGTGCCTGGAGTCTTGGGAAGAATCAAAGTTTGATGAAGAAGATCTAATGTACTCAACAGAATGAAGGCACGACTCGTTACGTCTGCTAATGAGTCGTTAAGACAATCGTGAACACTAGGAAAATGAATTCTGAAAAATATCAAGTGAAGGTAACGGAAGACGTAACAAGTTGTTAGATGATGGGAAGACTCATCAGGAGAATATTAGTAGGAATCGTTAGGTGCACTGGAGTTTTGGAGAGCCAAGACCACGAAAGGCCTAGCGAATCGTGCCCTGACACGACGAGTCGTTAGATGACCCGTTACCACGACTGGGCCTGCTACCGAGGATGGATGATTTTCACTGATCACGACTCGTTGGGTGACCCAATGAGTCATTACTTGGCCTATTACCCATGCCGACCTGGAATCCAAGTTTAGTTACGATAAGATTTGTTTGGGACTATAAATACAATTTTTAGGTTTATTTTTACCAGACAGTTAATTTTTTCCAACTTTCACGTGAATTCTAATGTTGTTAACAATCATTCTTGGTTCAATAAACAAAGTTTGTAATTTTTTTCTTGATTTTGGGAATCAAACGACATTGGAGTTTTGTTCATCAATTTTGGAGTTGTATTCAATTCACTTGGTTTTCTTCTACAAATTTTTGTATGTTACAATTATGATTTATTCTATATTTTGTGATTGTGATTATTCAAGCATGAGTAGCTACGCCTATAACTAGGGTTGTGGGAACCAGGATGAATTAACACACATAGGGAAAACACTTAGTGATTCTTGAATGGGTTTTAATGCATGTATTGTTTTTCCCTTCGCTTTAATTATTTCTTGATGGTTGCAAACGTTGGAAATTGCCTTATACTTACTTACCAGATCAAGGGAGTAGTGAATGGAAAAAGGGATTAACAACGGAGATTTGAGGCTATCAACCCTCATCTAATAGCTTGAACTTGTCTGGGGATAGCTAATCCGATATTAAGGGTAAGGGTTAATTAAGCATACACCCGTATATGAACCAAGTTGTGTGGTGATAATCATCTAGATAGGGGACCAACCATCTAGGTGAACCTAACTTATCATATTGCATGCTAAACACCGGAATATATCACTAGTGTAAAAGCCTTGTGCTTATGCAGTCACGGGGAACATAATCGTAGTAACTTGTCGATTGAATACAAACCGAAATTGATTTAAACTTTTACTAGTCTTTACTCTTGTTTATTATTTTGTTTTTCTTTCCCCCAGGAAATAAGTAAGCCGATAGTAATAGTAAATTACATTAACTCAAGTTCTTTCCATATTCCTCGTGGGATCGACCCCAACTTTTATTGGGTTCTATATTTGATATCGACCGCTTTATATCTCAATTGCGAGGTGTAATTTGGGTGACATCAAATTTTGGTGTCGTTGCCGGGGAATACAACTAAGGCTTTTGTTAATTGTGTTTGCTTTACTGTTGGTTCTTATTTCCTTTTTATTTTTCTTTTGTTGTTTTCATTTTTAACAGGTCTTAGATTCATGCGTGCCCAGTAATAGAAGCTAAGGAAAATCCCTGGTTCAAATCGATCACGAACTTGAGAAAACACTAAGAAATCTTAGAAGAATGGCCAACATAAAAAAGAGATAGTGGACCAAGCTACGGTGAGAATGTTGGCTGAGGAACAAGATTGGGCTAGAGATCGTGAGTTAGCTAGGGTTGCTGAAGAGAAACACCTAGCTGCTGAAGCAGAGCGAGCTAGAATGAACAGAGGTCAAGAAAAGCAGAGACACCGGTATATCGATAAGGATGATGATGTTGTTATTGACGAAGTTGGTGCCACTGGAGCTATTGTCCCTCCCCCTTTGCCTGTTGGGGCAAAGTTTGATATTACTAGTGCTATGATCCAACTGCTCAATATGAAGGGGATATTTGCGGGTCATGCAACTAATGATGCACATACTCACTTGACCAATTTCATGGGTATCTGCAAAGCTTATAAACATTTGAGAGTGACTTAGGATGTGATTCGGTTGAGGTTATTTCCCTTTTCATTAGGGAGTGAGGCAACGCTCTAGTTGGCAGAGCTGCCCAACGATTCTATCACCATATGGAGGGAATTGAATAGAGCTTTCCTTGAAAGATTTTTCCCACCTTCCAGAGCCTTACAGTTGAAAGATGAGATATATAACTTCAGGCAGTAAAATTCTGAGGCACTTCACGAGATGTGGTTGAGATTCAACAAGAAGCTTAAAAGGGTGCCCAACCACAGGATCCCAGAAGATACATTGATGGAAATTTTCTACTGATCTTTAAATGTTAACACAAAAACGGTGGCTGATACCATGTTTGGCAGATCACTCATGAGTCACACTTATGCCGAGGCTGCTGAGCTACTTGAAAAAATTACCAAAACCAACCGCGCATGGCACACAAGAGAGTCAGAGATTTCGACTAGTTCTTATGTGGTAGGTATGTCTATAGAACAAAAAAGAAAGGATGAATAACGAGATCAAGACATTGATGAGATAAAGACCACAATGGGGCTGCTTCCTAAGCATTTGATGGGAGCCGGAGCTGAAAAAGTTAATGTTGTAGGTTCTCAAGGAAAGGCCCTGAGAAATGTAGGAGGCGAATCTGAATCTGAGGAGAAAGTTAACTATCTGAATGATCAAGGAGCGGGTTTTCAGACCAACACCCAAGGGTCTAACCAATACTCTTGGCTTGAAAGTCAAGGGAACAAAGGTCGAAACTATTACAGGGATAACAATTACAACAAAGGCCAATACAGAGACAATGGAGACTGGAAGATGCGTGAGGAGTACAAGAATGATAGAAGTGGTTTGTATGTTCCTCCAAGGAACCGTGAGCCAGAGTCTAGTGGTTCAATTGTTGAAGACATGTTGTCCAAGGTACTTAAGCAGATAGAGGCAACAAATGGCCATTTCGAGGAGCTCCACGCTGATATTTCTTGTATGAATCAAAAGGTGAAATCACATGTCGTGGCCATTAAGCAAATTGAGCAGCAGTTGAGTGAGATGTCTGTTGCGATGAATCAGAGGCATAAAGGCACACTTCCCATCAACACAGTGCAAAATCTGAAAAATGACAGTCACTGCATGGCGGTCACTACTAGAAGTGGGAAGGCGACAATTGATCCTTTGAGGCTGGTTGTGACTGATGTGACAAAATAGCCCGCATTGATTGATGATGATAGGATAGCGGAGTCTGAGGATCCAATTTTGATTGATGATTCAATGGTGAAGACTGCTCCTAGTAATGCAAAGAAGCATGGATATGGAAATGAGAAGAAGAAGGAGGCATGGCAAAAGTTCACACCGATGCCTAGACCTCATCCCCCTTTTCCAAAGGGGTTGAACAAAAAGGTCGAGGATAGTAAGTATCACAAGTTCATTTCCATGTTGAAACAATTGTGTGTGAATATCCCATTACTCGAGGCACTTGAGCAGATGCCCGGCTATGCTAAATTTATGAAGGACCTTGTCACTAAGAAGAGGACTGTAAGCTTTGAACCTGCAGATAATTTGCACCACTGTAGTGACTTATCATCCAGTTCTCTTGTTTAGAAGAAGGAAGACCCTGGAGCATTCACCATACCGTGCACTATTGGAGCCTTTAACTTTGCTAAGGCACTATGTGATCTGGGAGCTAGTATTAATTTGATGCCACTAGCAGTGTTCAGACAGTTGGGCTTGGGAGCCCCCAACCTACTACAATGCGACTCTTGATGGCAAATACGGTGAAAAATCCGATGGGAATTCTATATTATTTTCTAGTGAAGGTGGAATCCTTTATATTTCTGGCCGATTTTGTCATCTTGGACTGTGAAGTTGATTTTCAGGTCCCCATTATTTTGGGGCAACCATTCCTCACCACCAAACATGCTCTTGTAGATATTTAGATTGGACAGCGCAAATTTCGGTGGAACAATGAGGAAGTGACATTTAATGTATGCAGATCCATGAAGCAATCAAATGATATTAGGGTGGTCTCAGTAATTTATGTTGTGGAACTTGAGTTCCCAATTATGCCCATTGAGGAGTTGTTGATTCTTGATGACTAGCAGCAGTTTTGATGGACATTGGTATTGAGGAGATCCATGGGGGTGAGGAAATTGTTAATGCACTTGCTGGCATGGGGTCATACACTTATGCTCCAAAGAAGATTGATCTTGACCTGAAGAATCGGGTGACTCCACCAGCCAAGCCATCTATTGAGGAGCCTCTGGTATTGGAGCTCAAAGCACTCCCATCTCACTTGCGGTATGTATTTTTTGGGAACCGATAACACTTTACCGGTCATTGTTGTAGATGACTTGGAGGAATGGAAAGTGGAGGCTTTGGTCTCCATTTTGAAGAGATATAAAAAAGCCATCGGGCGGACCATTGCAAACATTATTGGAATCTCAGCTGGTATTTGCACTCACAAAATCCAGGTAGAGTAAGATTGCATTCCGAGCATTGAGCATTAGCGTAGGTTGAATTCACCGATGCAATAGGTGGTCAAGAAGTAGAATATCAAGTGGTTGGATGTAGGTGCGATTTACCCTATTGCAGACAGCAAATGGGTGAGCCCAGTTCAGTATGTACCGAAGAAGGGAGGGATCACGGTGGTCCCAAATGCTAACAATGAGCTTATTCCTCCAAGACCAGTCACCCGTTGGATAGTGTGCATGGACTACAGGAAGTTGAACCATTGGACGCAGAAAGATCACTTTCCTATGCCATTCATGGACCAGATGTTAGACCAACTTGCAGGCAGAGGATGGTACTATTTCCTTGATGGTTATTCGGGGTACAATTAGATTTCCATAGCCCCCGAAGACCAAGAGAAGACTACGTTCACTTGTCCATATGGTACATTTGCATTTCAGAGGATGTCGTTTAGGTTATGTAATGCGCCCGCCACTTTTCAGCGTTGCATGATGTCTATATTTTCTGACATGGTGGAAGATATGTCACGACACGAACGTACACCCAGATCATAAACATGGGACAAGGAGCCCCGAGAGACCCTAAGTCGACCCATGGCATGAGCATACATCTAATTAATTCACTTAAGCAGAAGACATAAAATAAGGAAACGAAATCATGACATAATAACGGGGAAAAGACAATACATGATCCATCATAATGGTTGAATACAACTGATAGTCTGAAAAGCCTATAATCATGAAAGACGGGTTGATGGGACAACACCCCAACTAACCCTACAATACTGTAACTAAAAGAGAAAAATAGAGTCTGAACATATGGCCCTCGGAACATGAGGACTCCCTAAATAAGCTTATAATGAACTCATAAGAGCTACTGAGGAGGGTGAGCATGGGAGCCGGGTCCTGTATCATGAAATGATATAGCATAGAAAAGTATGTGGTCAGTACGTGGAATGTACCGAGTACACAAGGTATGTAAAACAGACATTTAAAATATATAAAACTCATAAATGATCATAATAGTAGGACATCATGCTCGTATCGTAAACATCGTAACATAACATAGGGCTCAAGGTTTTCAAAACATTTGTAATAAAAACATAATCATAATTACTGGAGAAAAGCCTTACTTAACATGACTTGAGCCACAATACATAATCATAAACATGCATAAATCATGAGAAACTATGGGAAATTCTCTTAATCGACATACCCCATATGAGCACACATGAAGTCTGACCTGTAAACCTATTGGGGAGGCCGTTCATACCTTGCCAAGGGTAGAACCATGAAGGGCATGATATCACCATGAAAAGGGCCAATTGGGCTGGGGACAGTCACAAAGGAGGTCCCAACATACCTATGGTGGCACGTAGTTTATGAGATCGAGGGCATTGCCTGAGCCCCAAAGCTACTCAATGTTCGATACTACTCCCAAAACATATATAGTGCTCATAGTATAACTTGCATGAATTCATTGCTAGTTAAATAATGATAATCATAAACATACTTGTACATACGTGAACTAGACATGAAACAAGGCCCGTGAGTTGGCCAAAATATAATTCATGAATCATAAAGTTCATATACACTTGTAGATCATGCATATAGCTTGAAATTCATAAAATCATGATGGTTAATTGATTAAATCAACATTTTAAATCATAATTCATGCTGGGCTCATAAATACTACTAATGGAAAGGTAGATCATAAATCGATTATTAAGAGGTCATGCATAATTAGGCTAAATTCAAAGAAATCGAAAATCGATAACATTATAAATAATTTAAATCATTAAGAGTTGATCAAAAACCCTTAGAATATGATAAGATTCAAAAATCACAAAGCCCATTAACAATCATTAGATTTTTTTTATATAAAGCTACTTCAAAACCCCATAAATTTTTTATGGAATTTTTATGATATCATAGAGAATTGGTATAGGTGTGAAAGAAAACACCCATTGATAGTCTTACATACCTGAAAACAACTGATTTTAATCTCCCTTGAATGCTCAAGAAGGAATTGGAAGAATTTGAAGAGAAAAGCCTTGAATCACCCTATGATCTCCTCTCTATACTCTTGCATACATGAATGAGGACTTAGAATAGATTATCCCTCTAAAACCCACCTTTCCTAGGTTAAAATGACGTAGTTTAGGGTCTTATAGCATGAAAAAGTCGGAAATGCCCTTAATGAATCTTCCCTGAAAACTGTCCAGATTGGTTCGACGGGTGGCACCAATAGGTTGTTGGAGGGAACGACGACCCGTTGTATGGCCCGTCGTTTGCACTGCTGAGACTTGCCTTCGAAACTGAACCACGGATGGACAGGACGACTCATCCTTTGAACCCATGGGTCGTCAAGTCGACCTTTGTTTTCCCCTTAACAAAATATAAACCTTCTTACCATGAGTCGTGGTCTTGATCTGTCACGTGCACTGGAAATTTCTTGCAACAATGTCTGATCACGGGTCATCACTTCTCACCACGAGTCATTGGATGATCTGTGGTATCCTCAACTGCTAAGCCTAGCCTCTCCTACGACTACCAACAACAACTCGTTCCAAGCAATGAGTCGTTGCATCGCCTGTTATCTCCACTGCCACCAGAATTTCCCCACACCACGAATGCATACAGCAACCCGTGGTTTGATACCATGAGTCATTACATGGCCCGTTCTGTGTTATTTTTCCCAGTTTAGTGGTTTTCAACTTTTAACTCCTGGGTCTACTCCTAGGCGCTCTCAGGGTATTACAATATCTCCCCCTTGGGAACAATTCTTCCTCGAATGTAGGAAACAAGCAGAAAATAGAAACATGCAATTATCATATGCAAATACTGATCATTTAGCCTGAAAACTGAGGGAATGACTACCTCCGAAAAGAACTACATAGTTGAACCGAATTCAGACATCACATACATCTATCATAACATAAAACAAACTTACACACATGAACTGAATATGGAAACTGATTAGAGAATTAGAAAAAAAACTGATACCTCAAACTGAAACTGAGCCGGTCGGGAACAGGTGAGGGTATGTAGCCATCATATCCACTTCAGCTTCCCATGTAGCTCCTTCAACATGCTGATTTCTCCATAATACTTTAATTGAAGCTACTTCTTTGTTCCATAACCTTCGAACCTATCGATCTAGTATTTACACAGGAACCTCTTCATAGCTAAGGCTATCCTTCATACCAAAGCTGTCCACCGTAATTACTAAAGATGGATCTCCCAAGCATTTCTTCAAAAGAGATACATGGAACACTAGATGCGTGGAAGATAACTTTAAGGGCAAGTGCAACTCATACGCTACCTTACCAACTCTTCTCATAATCTGGTAAGGATCAACATAACGGGGACTGAGTTTTCCTTTCTTCCCAAACCGCATGACTCTCTTCATATGAGATACCTTTAGAAATACCCAATCGTCTACCTCAAACTCCAAATCTCCTCTCCTCACATCAGCATATGACTTTTGATGACTCTGAGTGATTTTCAGCCTGTCCCTTATCAACTGAACCTTCACCATAGCCTCATGAACCGAATCTGGCCCAATCATAGCTGCCTCACCATCCTAGAACCATCTGATGAGTGATCTACATCTCCGCCCATAGAGAGCCTCAAATAGTGCCATTTGGATACTGGAGTGATAGTTGTTATTATAAGAAAACTTGATCAAGGGTAAATGATCATCCCATCTACCTTTGAAATCCATTACACATGCTCTCAACATGTCCTTGAGAGTCTGGATTGTTCGTTCTACCTGACCATCTCTTTGTGGATGAAAGGCTATACTGAGCTTAACTTGAGTCCCAAGGCCCTTCCGAAAAGATCGCCAGAATTGGGAGGTAAACTGAGTACCTCGGTCTGAAATGATAGACAAGGGCACTCCATGTAGCTGAACCAACTCCTGAATATATAGTTTGGCATAATCATCCGCTGAATATGTGGTTTTGACCGGTAGGAAATGTGCAGCCTTGGTCAACCTATCTACCACCACCCATATGGAATCATATTGTTGGCAAGTATGAGGTAGGCCTGTAATGAAGTCCATATTAATCTCTTCCCACTTCCAACTGAGAATGCTAATGTCCTGAAGTACGCCTCCCGACCATTTATACTCAACTTTTACTTACTGACAGTTCGACCATTTGGCTATGAATTGTGCAATATTCTTCTTCATGCCATCCCACCAATATATTTCTCATAAGTCACGATACATCTTGATGGAACATTGGTGGATAGAATACCTGGATCCATATGCCTCATGCAATATCCAGCCCCTCAAATTATCAACATCTGGAACACATAGACGACCCTAGTATCGCAACACACCATCTCCCCCTTGGGAGAAGACCTCAACCTTTTGACTTCGAACGGCTTCTTTCAGTGTTATCAAAATCGAATCCTCATCTTGTCTAGCTTTCACATTGGTCACAAAGGACGATTCTGATCCAGTTTGCACAACAACGCCGTCATCGGCCGAGTCGATCAATCTAATTCCCAACCTTGCAAGTTGATGAACATCTTTCACCAACTCCTTCTTTCCCTCATCCACGTGGGACACACTCTCCATAGAGAGCCTACTAAGTGTGTCCTCTACCACATTAGCCTTACCCGGGAGGTAAAGGACACTCATGTCGTAGTCCTCGAGTAGATCCAACCATCTCCTTTGTCGAAGATTGAGATCTTTCTGTGTGAACACATATAGCAAGCTCTTGTGGTCAGTAAATAGATCCACATGGACCCAATAAAAGTAATGCCTCCATATCTTCAATGCAAACACCACCGTGTCCAACTCAAGATCATGGGTCAGGTAATTCTTCTCATGGACCTTCAACTGTCTTGAGACATATGCCATCACTTTTCCATGTTGCATCACCACGCACCCAAGTCCAATTCTCGAAGCATCACAATACACCACAAAACCATTGGTACTCTCGGGTAGGGTCAACACTGGTGCTGAAGTGAGTCGAGTCTTCAACTCTTGGAAGCTTTTCTCACAAGTCTCTTGTAATGCCCCGAAAACTCAAGGACTAGATCTTAGACTTAAATCAGAAAAGATGGAAATATGTTGAAATTTTCACAGAACGACTCACCTAACGAGTCGTTGAGATACCCAACGACACATTAGGTCATCCGTGGGAAGGAGGTTTGAGAATTTATAAGGGAGAGACAGTGTACCCAATGGAAGACCTCACGAGTCGTGGACAGTCACCACGACCCGTTAGGTCATTTGTAAGCAGGGTAGGTCAGGAATTTAAATAGTTGGGCAGTGTACTTGACGGATGGTGACCATGAGTCATGGTCACCAGTAAGGACTCATTAGGTCCCCCGTTACAATCCCTAGTCAATTGTTAGGAAGTGCACCTAACAAGTGTCACCACGAGTCATGGTCACTGACCACGACCTGTTATGTCACTCATTAGGGTCACCTAACAATTTTCCCTACGAATTTCTAAGGGATATTTAGTAACTTCTTATTCTCCTAAACTTCAAACTACGTCAGTTTAGTCATAATTTACGACCTATTAGTGGAGAAAAATGGTTCATTCCTCATTCCCACTCTAAGTTTTCAGAAAAGTCATCATAAGCTCTCCTCTTAAGAACCCTTCAAGCAAGCCTAGGGTTTTCCTTCATTGCAGCAGTCCAAGTTTTCTCCTTCAAGAAACATCCACTCAGGTATGTCGGATTTCAACATGAGAAATTGTTCTTCCCTTGTGTCCCCCAAAACCTTCCTATAGTTTCTTTATCAGTTTTAGCCCTGAGTTTTTGAACGAGAAATTACATGTTATTACTTGTTAATTTCATATAGAATGATATCTTTTCTTATTATTGATATGATCTCCATCAATTCTTACCTGAATGGTTGAGGTTCTTGCCAAAGTGAATTTAAGCCCTAAATTTTTGAGTAAAGACTAATTGTGTATTAAATTTCGCCTGGTTTGTGAAGTCTGATTTGGGTTAAAATTTCTAGTATTTCTTATTGTTTACATGTTGAGTAAATACTCCATTGATAAGAATGATTTTAGCCTTGTCGGATAAGATTCCTTTAATTCTTGAAATTTTGCCATATTATGGAATTCCCGTGTTGTTGGAATGAGTTGAGTTCTCTATTAGCTGCTTAATAGTTCAGTTCAGTTAGAATGTAAAACCTCTTCAGAACTATTCAGAACTTGTCAACTGGTCAGTTTGACTTTAGTCTTTTCTCGAGGTGTCAGTGGTGCCTCCGATTTCTCAGAATTAGACTCAGAACTCAATTTCTTTGGTCCACTAGGCGGTCATGAAACTTTAGATAAACAGCTCTGACTAGCCTCAGGACCCCAGACAAATTAAAATTTGTTCTTAGACGGTTACGACGCTTCTAGATAAGCAACTTTGACTAGTCTAGAACCCAATTTCAGAATCTGGTCCGACAAGAATCTCAGGGTACTTTAAGTTATATGTCCCTGACTAGTATTGGACCCTAGTTCAATCTATTAACCTAGTAGTTCAGTTTAGGTTTTCCAGTAGAAGTAGGACTTAGCACCGAGCGGGCCAGGGTTTCAGCGTACCCAGGTTCCCAGAACTACGTTCCCAGTGTAGGTTACAGTATTACTTGGCCTGATTGGCCCCATACTTTTGTGATCACCAATTTCATGCCTTTATACCCTGGTAAGGTATATTGGGTCCTACCAGTGGGGTGCATACATCAGACTCCACGTCTAGCTCACGTGGTTATATGTTGGTTACAGACTCTCCCACTAGTCAGTCTAATCCAGTTTCAGAATAAGCAGCTCAGTTTAGTACAGTACCTCAGACTCAGAACTTTCAAACTTAGGGCATGCCCATGACCATCAGATAGGGTCATCTTTACCATTTTAGTTACTTCAGTGGTTCAGTTCAGTATATTAGTTGGTCATTGCATGTCATTTTAGTCTAGTTATTTATATCTAGTTGTGCCTTCTCTCACTTACTCAGTACATTCAAAGTACTGATACATACTTTTATGATGTATCATTTCATGATATAGTTGCAAGTTCTCAGACTCATCACCGTTAGTCGCCGCGGTTCAGATCCCCTTCCTCAGCAGTTGAGGTGTGAGTCCTCATTATTCAAGGGCTTTATTTTATTTCTTTTAGTTAGTTCATTATTTTAGCTAGACTTAGAGTTAGCTGAGGGCTTGTCCCAGCAACTCATCAGTTAGATAGCTTTCAGACACAGAATTAATTTCAGACTTCAGATGTTCTTAAACTTTATATTTTTAGTTTTAATTTTCATAAATGCTTTTATGCTATATTTCAAAGCTTCCGCTATATTTTTTTTACTCAAAATACCAGTGTATGATAGACCAGGGTTTGACTTGGGGTCACTTATGGCTTAAAGTATCGTGTTTCGTCCAAGGTGTAGACTCGGGGTGTGACAAACTTTGTATCAGATCCCTAGGTTTAGAGCATCCTTAGAATGCCTGAAAGTCGCATCTAGTAGAGTCCTTTTCATGGGTGTGAAGCGCGACACACTTATGATGAGGAGGATACGTGATGTTATTAGGAAAAACTCTCTTTTGTTCATAGTCATTATCGTGCGTTAAAGTTCAATTCCAGAAACATCCTTCTAACTCGTGCTCTGTTTCATTTCAGTGAATCATGCCTCCTAGATGCGGTAATGGAAGAAGGGCCGGTAACACGAATAGACCTACCCCACCAGCCCCAGCAGCTCCTCAAG
The DNA here is from genome assembly GCA_018107945.1 of Datura stramonium. NCBI lineage: Eukaryota > Viridiplantae > Streptophyta > Magnoliopsida > Solanales > Solanaceae > Datura > Datura stramonium. The sequence goes on from JACEIK010004362.1 coordinate 131,592, forward strand.
ATGATTCGGTATCTACCGCTGAATTCAAGGCGGCCATTCAACTGCTAGCCCAAACAGTCACAAACCAAGTAAACCAACAGGTGGTTCCGGTAGCCACGAACGGATTTGCAACAGCTGCCAGGGTGCGGTACTTCACCTGTATGAATCCTCCATCTTTTCAGGGATCCAAAGTAGGGAAGGATCTCCAAGAGTTCGTGGATGAGATCAGGAAGATTACCCGTATTATGGGTGTTATCTCCTCAGAGAGTGCTGATCTGGCTTCTTACCAGCTAAAAGGGGTAGCTCAGGTTTGGTATGACCAATGGAAAGAGGGGCGGCCAGAGGGATCAGGACCATTAGAGTGGGGGGAGTTCCATACAACTTTCTTGGATAGATTTTACCCTCGGGAGCTGAGGGAGGCAAAGATGGAAGAGTTTATGAATTTGAGACAAGGCAACAGAACCGTGGAGGAGTATGCTCTGGAGTTTACTAGGCTGTCTAAGTACACTCTAGAGATGGTAGCCGAGCTAAGGGCTCGCATGTTGAAATTTGTGAACGGGGTGTAAAATCTAGTCCTCAAGGAGTGTAGGACAGCAATGTTGATTAAACATATGAACCTCTCCTTCTTGATTGTCTATGTCCAGTAGATTGAGGCCGAAAAGCTGAAGGATATGGAGTGAAAGAACAAACGGGCAAGGACTGGCCAGTTAGATTATGGCCATCATAGGTCTAGAGGTAGTAGCCACCCACAGCAACAACAACAGCAAAAGAAGAAGAGAGCTATAGCACCCAGTTCAGCCAGCGCTCCAACCTTTCGATCTCGCTAGGATCGGAGGGGTGGGTCATTTTGCACTCAGTATCAGACCTACAGCACCAGGAACAGGTATCCAGCTTGCCCCAGGTATGGAAAGAACCACCCAGGAGAGTGCCTCCAGGGTCAAGAGGGTTGTTTTAATTGTGGAAAGCTCAGACATCGACTTAGGGAGTGCCCATCAGCCTGGCGAGGGAGATCACAATCCACCACCTCATCAGCTCCAGCAGGTCAACCAGCCCAGCAGGCCAACACATCAGGTACGGATGGCGGTCAATTCCATAACCATTTCAATGTTCTGTCTTCCCGTCAGGATCAGGAGAGCTCACCTGACATAGTCACGGGTGTTACATCTCTTTCATCTAGACGTGTGTGCCCTCCTAGATCCAGGAGCCACTCTTTCATTCATAACTCTCTACATAGAATTCCATATCAATATCAGTCCAGAGATCCTCTCAAAACCGTTCTCAGTCTCCACCCCTGTTGGCGAGTCAGTTAGAGACAGCAGGGTGTATAAAAATTGCCCAGTCTCAATCCTGAATAAAGTCATCCCAGCTGACCTCGTAGAGTTAGATATGGTTGATTTTTACCTTATCCTTCGCTTGGATTGGTTACACTCCTGCTATGCCTCGGTTGATTGCTGAACTAGAGTTGTCAAGTTCCAGTTTCCAAATGAACTAGTTTTAGAATGGACGGGCAGCAGTTCAGCGCCCAAGGGTAGGTTTATTTCCTACCTTAAGGCCCATAAACTTATCTACAAGAAATGTATATATCACCTAGTTCGGGTCAAGGACTCCAACTTTGAGACCCCAACTATCCAGTCTATCCCTGTGGTCAATGAGTTCCTAGATTTATTTCCTGAGGATCTTCCTAGAGTTCCCCCTTAACGGGAAATAGACTTTTGGATAGACCTTCTCCCAGATACTTAGCCCATCTCCATCCCTCCTTATAGAATGGCTCCAGCTAAGCTTAAGGAGTTGAAGGAGCAACTAAAAGATCTTCTTGACAAGGGTATTATCAGACCCAGTATCTCTCCCTGGGGTGCTCCAATGCTATTTGTGCGTAAGAAAGACGGCACCCTCAAAATGTGCATAGATTACCGTCAGCTGAATAAGGTCACAATCAAGAAAAAGTATCCCTTACCCAGAATTGATGACCTATTTGACTAACTTCAGGGAGCCAGTTGTTTCTACAAAATCGATCTCCGATTAGGGTATCATCAGCTAAGGTCAGAGAGTGTGACATACCAGAAAAAGCATTTAGAACTCGATATGGTCACTACGCGTTTGTGGTGATGTCCTTCGGGCTAACAAACACCCCTGTAGCCTTCATTGATTTGATGAACAGAGTTTTCAAGCAGTATCTAGATATGTTCGTCATTGTATTTATCAATGACATTCTGGTATACTCCAGAAATGAGGAAGAGTATGTCAATCACCTAATAATAGCATTACAGATACTTAGAGACCGCCAATTGTTTGCCAAGTTCAACAAATGCAAATTCTAGTTAAAGTCCGTGACCTTCTTAGGTCATGTGGTCTCAGGTGAAGGAATACAAGTAGACCCTCACAAGATAGCAGCAGTGAAAGATTGGCCCAGACCTACCTCTCCTACGGAAATCAGGAGTTTCCTGGGTTTGGCGGGTTATTACCAATGGTTTGTGGAAGGTTTCTCCTCTATAGCATCTCCTCTAACTAAGTTAACCTAGAAGAAAGTGAAATTTCAGTTGTCGAATGAGTGTGAGAAGAGTTTCCAGGAGTTAAAGACTCGACTCACTATCGCACTAGTTTTGACCCTGCCAGAAGGAACAGATGGGTTGGTTTTTTATTGTGACGCTTCCAGAATTGGACTCGGATGCGTCCTAATGCAGCGGGGAAAAGTGATAACCTATGCCTCCAGACAGCTCGAGGTTCATGAGAAGAACTATCCAACTCATGACTTGGAGTTGGCAGCAGTGGTGTTTGCACTAAAAATATGGAGACATTACCTATATGGGCTCACGTAGATGTTTTTATAGATCATAAGAGTCTTTAGTATGTGTTAAGTTAGAAGGACCTAAATCTTCGACAGAGAAGGTGGTTAGAGCTATTAAAAGACTACAACATGAGTGTATTGTATCACCCGGGTAAAGCCAATGTGGTGGCCGATGCCCTAAGTAGATTGTCTATGGGGAGTGTAGCTCATGTTGAAGAGGGCAAGAAACAAATGGTGAGGTATATTCAACGGCTAGCCCAGTTGGGGGTACAATTGGTGGAGTCAGCTGAGGGTGGAGTAGTAATGCAAAGAGGGTCAGATTTTTCATTGGTTGTGGAAGTCAAGTCCACACAGGATGAGGACCCCATCATACTTAAGCTTAAGTGAGCACTTCTTAGAAAAGAAATAGAAGCTTTCTCCCAAGGGGGATATGGGGTGCTACGTTACCAATACAGGTTGTATGTACCGGATGTCGGTGAGTTGAGACAGTAGATATTGGCTGAAGCGCACAGTTCTAGATATTCCAGTCACCCTGGTGCTACTAAGATGTACCGTGATTTATGGGATTTTTACTGGTGGAACGGCACGAAAAGAGATATCGCTGAATTTGTAGCTAAGTGCCCGAACTGCTAGCAAGTCAAGGTAGAACACTAGAGACCATGAGGTATGACCCAGGATATCAGCTTACCCACATGGAAGTGGGAAGAAGTAAACATGGACTTCATTACAGGTCTACCTCAGACTCGTCGCCAGCATGACTCAATCTAGGTAGTAGTAGATCGAATGACTAAGTCAGCACATTTCCTCCCAGGCAAAACCACAGATTCGGTTGAGGACTATGCTAAACGTTATATCCGAGATTTGGTTAGACTTCATGGGGTGCCATTGGCTATTATTTCAGAAGGGACTTGGCACTCAGGTCAAGCTCAACACAGCTTTTCACGTGCAGAAAGATGGGCAAGTTGAGTAGACTATTCAAACCCTAGAAGACAAGTTGAGAGCGTGGTGATTGATATTAAGGGTAATTGGGATGACCATTTGTCTCATATCAAGTTTGCGTACAACAACAGCTACCACTCTAGCATTCAAATGGCCCTATTTGAAGCATTATATGGTAGGAGGTGTAGATATCCTATAGAGTGGTTCGAGGTTAGTGAAGCTACCTTGATAGGGCCATACTCAGTTCACGAGGCAATACAGAAGGTTCAACACATCCGAGAAAGATTGAAAATAGGTCAGAGCCGCTAGAAGTCTTATGTCGATGTGCGGAGAAGAGAGTTGGAGTTTGCAGTTGATGATTGGGTTTACCTAAAACTTTCGCCCATGAAAGGGGTGATGAGGTTCGGAAAGAAGGGGAAGATCAGTCTGAGATATGTGGGACCCTATAGAATTTTGAGGCGTATCGGAAATGTAGCCTATGTGCTAGAATTACCTTCAGAATTAGTAGTTGTGCACCCAGTATTCCACGTGTCACTTTTGAAGAAGTACATCGGGGATCCAACCTCAGTTGCACCATTGGACAATGTAGGAATAAAAGATATTCTCTCATATGAGGAGGTACCAGTCCAGATCCTTTACCGTCAGGTTCATAAGTTAAGGAACAAGGAAATAGCTTCAGTCAAGGTATTATGGAGAAATTAGCAGGTGGAGGGAGCTATGTGGGAGGCCGAAGCAGATATGATGGCCACATACCCACACTTGTTCTCTACTGACTCT
>JACEIK010004363.1:20939-42409 GCA_018107945.1 Datura stramonium
CTAATGGCTCAAATTAGTGTTAATTTGAGAGGAAAATCCTATGAGCTAGGCCATGGTTTTGACTCCCGGGAGAGGAGTTTTTTCACGTAAAAGTTCTTGTGGTAATTATCTTATTCTGCATTTACTTTTTGCATAGTTACCGAAGAACCTAGTTCTCGGGTACATAGGTGGTAATATAAAATAACAATTGGCTTTAGAGCAGACTTTTTAAAAAAGGCTAACACCTTGAAATACCAAATATGATTGCACCACCAGAAGTTCAAGAAGGTCTATCAATCAAAAAGTCACCATTTTTCAGCGGAGAACATTATCAAAGGTGAATGTAGAGAATGCATATATTCATTATGAATGAAGACATAGAGATTTGGAATGTAGTTCATAATGGTCCAAGGTTCCCATGGTTCAGGATAAAGAAGGAAAAAGAACTAATCCTAAGCCTCACTGACACAAAGAAAGGACATCAAAAAAATCCAATTAAATATCAAATTCAAGAGGATTCTTCTTTTGGATATTGGACCAAAGGTGGATAATTAAATCTCTTCCTACAACGCTGCAAATAAAATATGAGTGTCATGATCCGAACATAGGTCCGGATAGAGACACGGGACAAGGAACTTCGAGAGGCCCCAAGTCGACCCATGGCATGAACATAGTAGCTAAGAGCATACAACAAGCGGAAGTGAAATAATAAAACATTCTTAAGCGAAATAATAAGCGGAAGTCTGCATTCATATCAATCTAAAACAGAATCAACACTGACAAGCTGATCTTCTACATAATGTCTGAAAAGCCTCTAACATAACTGATGAGCTGATGGGACTACATCCCCAACTAGCTCGACAAAATTCTGAAACTTAAATAACATATATATGGGTAACTGAATGTCTTCGAAGGATGAGGACTCACCAACATTGGCTAAAATATGTCTGAGAGCAAAACAGGACTACTGATGCGGCTGAGACTGATCCCTCAGACCTGTATCATGAAACGATACAACATAGGGTATGCGATCAGTACTTGAAATGTATTGAGTATGCAAGGTAAGTAAAAACGGATAGTTAAAATACATAAGAGCTCATAAGAGTAGGACAACATGATCACGAAGTAAATATCATAATGTAAACATAAGGGCTCAAGGTTTTCAAACCATTCATAATCCAATCATAATCATAGTCATAAGAGAATATTTATAAAACATAACTTGAGCCAAAGTAACATAAACATAACCATGCATAAATCGTGAGGAACAATGGGAGGACTCGTCTTAAACAACACTATTATGATAGAGCTTACATGATGCCCCAACTTTTCGCTCAAGTGGACAGAGCTGTCCCAGGATTGCCAGGCAAGGGACGTGCATGATGTGATATCACATGAGGATCTATAAATATATTTATATACCTACAGTGGCACGTAGTTCTGAGACCACTGGGTTTACCTGAACGCCGGATCTACTCTGTGCTAGACACTGCTCCCAAAAACATGTACATGAGGCTCATATCGTAATCGTGAATCATTCATGAAGTTCATGGCCAAATAAATCATAACATACTTGATCATACTTGAAATACATAATTAGCCATGAATAAGGGTCCGTGAGTCGGTCAAAAGTCATAAATTCATAAATCATGAGTAACATGCGTACTTGTGAAAATACATCTACTTGATATTCATAAATTCATGAAGAGTGCTTGAAGAGAAATCATAACATGAATCATAAATCATAATTTAGACTTAGATCAAAATCATAATAGAGTCATAACTTGACTTTTCATGAAGCTTGCATAATTGGGCATAATTTAATTAAAATATGAAATTATGAATTAATAATCAAAATAGGTATAAAATCTGTCCATAAATCTTAAAACATGATTTGATACATGAAGGAAATTGACCCATAGATAGATCATAAAGAATTTCACAAAATTAGGGGTAAACCCCATAAGATCATGAACTTGAATCTAGAATTTAAATTCATAGAATTGAGAAGAATTTTGAGCATGAGAGTGAAAGAAACTCTCATTCATAGCCATACAAACCTGGATAAATCTGATTTACACTCCTCTTGGAAATCCCAAAGGAATTGGGGGAATTTCTCAAGCTTGATCTCCAAAGAAGAACTCTAAATTTGCATGCATGGAATGGTAAGGCTTGGGGTAGGTTTAGCACTCTTAAAATCCTTCTAACTGAGCTTAAAATGATGTAACTTAGGACCTTAGAGCTTAGAAATTATGAAAACACCCTTAATGAAAAGTCTGGAAATTTAACACTGCCGTGACCATGACCAATACCACGGGTCTTCATTCGATACCACGACTTGTGGTATTCACCCGTTGCTTCCTTCGGGCATTTCTTCAGTTCTTAGGTCCCACATAAGACGACTCAATAGAACAGGTCATTACGCAACACAACAACCCGTTGTGTCCTCTCATCGTCACCACTGACTTCACACATACAACTTTCTGAGACTTCTACCACGAGTCCACCAGCGACTCGTACATCCAAACCCAAGGTCGTTACTTCACTTGTTACTTCGCTAAATTTCAAAATCAAGTCTTCAACCACGACTGGATAGGACGAGTTGTTATTTGTCCCAACGGCTCATCACTCCCGCCCGTCGTTACCACTGCCTGCAACTACCTACCTTCTAGGATTCTTCCCAACGGGCTCATACCACGGCTCGTTGCACTGACCAACGAGTCATTCCATGGCTCATGGTCCGGGACCTATCGACCAACAGTCTCACCACGATAGAAAACCACGGTCCGTTGAAGCTTCCCACGACTCGTACAATGAGTCGTCCTGTGGTAATTTTTCAACTTTTCTGCTGAGCACCCTTTAACTCCCGATTCTAATCTTAGGCACTTTCGGGGTATTACAACATCTCCCTCTTGGGAACATTTGTCCTCGAATATGGGGTAAACATACTGAATCACCGGGGAAAAACCTGTCATCCCAAATACTGAACATCTAAAGCTGAAAACTGACGGAGTGAATGACTCCAGGCTGGAATACATGACTGAACTAAATTCATGAATCACACATACATACGTTGACATGGAAGATGCTGGGACATAAACTAAACATGAAACTGATTAGAGTACTAATAAGGAAACTGATACCTCAAGCTGGAACTGAACCGGAAGGGAATAGATGTGGGTACTTAGTCATCATATCAGCTTCTACTTTCCTTGTAGATTCCTCAACATGCTGATTCCTCCACAAAACCTTTACTGAAGCCACTTCCTTATTTCTTAACTTTTGAATCTGAAGATCAAGTATTTCAATCGGAGCCTCTTCATAGCTAAGGTTATCCTTCACTCCTACGCTCTCCACCGGGACAACCAAAGTCGGATCACCCATACACTTCTTTAAAAGGGATACATGGAAAACTGGATGCACCAAAGCCAATTCTGAGGGCAACTCCAACTCATAAGCCACCTTGCCAACACGTCTCACAATCCAGTACGGGCTAACATAACGGGGACTAAGTGTCCCTTTCTTCCTGAATCTCATCACTCCCTTCATAGGAGACACCTTCAAAAACACCCAATCATCAACTTTGAACTCAAGCTCTCTCCTCCTCACATTCGCATAAGGCTTTTGGCGACTCTGAGCTGTTTTCAACCTTTCCCTTATAAGCTGAACTTTCTCAATAGCCTCATGAACTGAGTTTGGTCCTACCAACATAGCTTCACTAACTTCAAACCAACCAATAGGCAATCTATATCTCCGCCCATAAAGAGCCTCAAATGGAGCCATTTGAATGCAGGAATAGTAACTGTTGTTATATGTAAACTTGATGAGAGGTAAATGGTCATCCCAACTACCTTTGAAATCAATCACATACGCTCTCAATATATCCTCAAGAGTCTATATGGTCCGTTCAGCTTGATTATCTATTTGCGGGTGAAATGCTGTACTGAGCTTAACTTGAGTACCGAGTCCCTTCTGAAATGATCTCCAAAATCGGGAGGTAAACTGCGTACCTCTATCTGATATGATAGATAAGATCACTCCATGTGAATAAACTAACTCCCGAATATACAATTTAGCATAATCCTCCGCTGACTCGGTAGTTTTGACCGGTAAAAAATAAGTTGCTTTAGTAAACTTATCTACAACAGCCCAAATAGAATCATATTATCGGCGAGTACGAGGCAACCCTGTAATGAAGTCCATATTGATTTTCTACCACTTCCAAGTAGGAATAATAATGTATTGAAGCACACCTCTAGGTCTTTGATGTTCAACTTTCACTTGTTGACAGTTCGGACACCTTGCCACAAACTCTGCTATGTCCTTCTTCATGTCATTCTACCAATAAACTTTCCATATTTCACGATACATCTTGGTGGAACCTGGATGTATAGAGTATCTGAACCATGAGCCTCATGCAATATCTGCTCCCTCAAGTCATCAACACCCAGTACACATAAACGACCCTGATATCGTAATACACCATCTCCCCATTGGGAGGAAACCTCCACCTTCTGATTCCGAACAGCTTCCTTCAATTTTACCAAAATAGGATCCTCGTCTTGTCTAGCCTTTACTTCATTCACCAAGGAAGATTCTGATCCATTCTGAACAATGAAACCACCATCCGTCGAGTCAACAAGACGAACTCCTAATCGTGCAAGCCTATGCACATCCTTCACTAACTCCTTTCTCTCGTCATTTACATGAGACACACTCTCCATAGAAAGCCTGCTAAGAGCGTCTACCACTACATTGGCCTTTCCCGGATGATAAAGGACACTCATATCGTAATCCTTAAGAAGCTCTAACCAACTCATTTGATGTAGAGTTAGATCCTTCTGGGTGAACATGTACTGTAGGCTTTTGTGGTCCGTAAACACATCCACATGGACCCCATACAGATAGTATCTCCAAATCTTCAAGGAAAATACTACCATTGTGTCACGATCGTACATAGCCCCAGATCGTAACATGGGACAATAAACCCCGAGAGGCCCCAAGTCGACCCATGGCATAAGCATACATCTAACTTCATTCACTTTAAGAGAAAGACTGAACATAAGGCATAACATAAACGTAAACATAACATAACATGTCATAACAATTGGAAACACTGGACATATACATAAGCTGAGTACTACATACTGTCTGAAAGCCTCTACTGTATAAGATGGGTTGATGGGAAAACACCCCCAACTAACCTGGCCAAATACTGTAACATAGAATAACATAAATGTCTAGTCAAACGGCCCTCAGAACATGAGGACTCACCAACAAAGCTGATAATGATAATTGTGAAGTGGTCTAAGGATAAGGATGAGCCTCAGAGCCAAGTTCTATATCATGAAACGATACAACATAGAAAGTATGTGGTCAGTACGTGAAATGTACCGAGTATGCAAGGTAAGTAAAACAGACATTTAAAACATGCAAAAATTAGTAAAACATCATAAGAGTGGGACATCATGCAGACATTTAAAACATGCAAAAATTAGTAAAACATCATAAGAGTGGGACATCATGCTTATCATAAACATCGTAACATATTTTAAAGCTCAAGGTTTTCAAATCATTCGTAAACGGTTCATTATCATGATCATAAGAGAAAATTTATCAAATCATCACTTGAGCCAATATCATAAATATAACAATACATAAAACATCCGGAACAATGGGAGGACTCGTCATAACCGACACCATCATGGTAGAGCCTTTCATGATGCCCCAACTACCTCATTCAAGTGGGCAGAGTCGCCCCTGGCTTGCCAGGCCAGGGACGTGCATTATGTGATATCACGAAAAGAGGGGATCATTATCATTGTAATGTATCATTATAAACCTATGGTGGCATGTGGTTATGAGATACCGACATAGTCCTTTGAATGTCGGGCTGCTTGGTGCTAGACACGGCTCCCAAAAACATGCATATTAGGCTCATAGGAAATCAATAACGTCATTCATTAAGATTCATGGCTAAAATAAACATTCATCATTCATTGATCCCCATTAAAACATAATTATCCAAGAATCAAAGGCCCTTTTGTCGGTCAACATCATAAATTGATAAGTCATGAGATCCATTTCATACATCATAAATTATTCTTCAACATGTGGTCATTTTCTAATACTTTACTATTCTTTACAATACTCAATTCATTTGAAAACGTGCTTATAAACTTGGGTAACTTGAAAACATGTTTTTCATCATCAATCATTCATAAATCATAAGGCTCATGCATACTTGAAGATCATGCATATAACTTGTAAATCATCAAATCATGTTGGGTATTTGAATAAATCCATATTTCAAATCACAGATCATGCTGGGTTTGTAAATATCAACAATTGAAGAGAAGATCATAAATCGATTCATCATAGATCATGCATAATTAGGCTTAATTTAGTAGAAATTAAAATCAATAATTTTATAATCGAAAATAGCTGTAAGACCTGATCAAAACCCATGGAATATGATGTAAATCACAATTTATAATAGCCCATTAGAAAAACATTAGATTTTCACAAGAATCGAATTTAAAACCCCATGAGATTTTCGATAGATTTTCATAAATTAGTAGAGAATGGGAATGGGTGTGAATAAAAACATCCATTCATAACCCTACATACCTGGGTAAGTTCAGATTCTAGAGTTCTTGGATGCCCAATGGAGAATTGATAGGGAAAAACTTGAATCTATGCTTGATCTCTCTAGAATTCTCTTGCGTGCATGGGAATGGCTTAAGAAAAAGGGACTTAACCTATCTTATTATTCCCAAAAAATACATAAAACGACGTAGTTTAGGGACTTAGAGCATAGAAAGGTCGAAAATACCCTTAAATGAAATACTTAGAAAATTCTGCACAGATTGATTCAATGGGCGTACCAACGAGTCGTTGGAAGCTACCACGACTCGTGGTATGGCCCGTCATATGCACTGCCCAGGCCCTAATCCTAGATTCGTACCACAGCTCGATAGGACGACTCGTCCTTTGATCAAATGGATCATTGGGTCGATCGTTGCTTGTCCCCCTAAAACCTTGAGCTTCTCCTTACAACGAGCCTCACCACGACTCATGGTTACTTCCAACAAGTTGTGGTAACCATCTGTTAAGTCCACTGGAGATCTGACCACCTAGACAATAATTAGTGAAAACGGATCGTCATATCTCACAATGAGTCATTGAATGACTCATTACATCCCCCATGCTTAAGTCCAGTACTCACCCACGATCACCAACGATGACTCATTGTTAAAGGCAATGAGTCGTTACATCACCCATTGTATCCACTGCCACTAGGACTCCCAAAACCACGACTGCTAACAATGGCTCGTGGTTTCCAACCACGAGCTGTTACATCACTTGTCATATGACTTTTTCCTAGTTTTTCAGCCAACTTCAAATTTTGATCCCGGGTCTAATCTAAGGCATTTTTGGGGTATTACACACTGCCAACTCGAGGTCGTGAGTCGGATAGTTCTTCTCATGGACTTTTAGCTACCTGGAAGCATAGGCTATAACCTTACCGTGCTACATTAATACACAACCAAGGCCGATCCTAGAGGCATCACAATATGCCACAACCTATTAGTACCCTCAGGTAGAGTCAACACTGGTGCTGAGGTGAGTCGAGTCTTCAACTCTTGGAAGCTCTTTCCACAGGCCTCCGACCATTGGAACTTCACTTTATTCTAGTTCAACTTAGTCAACAGTGCTGCAATGGATGAAAATCCTTCCATAAACCTCCTATAGTAACCAGCTAAGCCCAAGAAACTCCTAATATCTGAGGGACTCACTGGTCTAGGCCGATTCTTCACAACTTTTATCTTTTGAGAGTCCACCTGTAACACTCTCACTTGACACCACATGACCCAAAAATGCTACTGAGTTTAACCAAAACTCACATTTGCTGAACTTAGCATACAATTGGCGATCCTTAAGAGTATATAGTACTACCCTCAGATGAGCGGCATGCTCCTCTTTGTTCCGAGAGTATATGAGAATGTCATCTATGAACACTATCACGAACATATCCAAATACGGCTTGAACACCCTATTCATCAAATTCATAAAAGCTGCAGGAGCATTCGTTAGTGCAAAAGACATAAGTACAAACTCATAGTAATCATGCCGAGTCCTGAAGGCTGTCTTCGGGATGTCACTCTCTCTATCCCTGAGCTGATGATATCCGAATCTAAGGTCTATCTTTGAAAAACAGTTGGCACCCTGAAGCTGATCAAACAAGTCATCAAATCTAGGGGAGAGGGTATCTGTTCTTGATTGTGACCTTATTCAACTATCGATAGTTAATACACATTCGAAGGGAACCATCCTTCTTTCGGAAAAAGAGAACTGGTGCACTCCACGGGGATTTGCTCGATTTGATGAAACCTTTGTCTAAAAGATACCTCAACTCCTCCTTCAACTCCTTTAGCTCAGCTGGAGCCATTCTATAAGGAGGAATAGATATATGCTACGTATTGGGAAGAAGGTTAATACCAAAATCAATCTCCCGCTCGGGAGGAATTCCCAGTAAATCATTTGGAAACACTTCTAGATATTCACACACTACAGGAACTGACTGGATAGTCGGGGTTTCAGATGTAGCATCCTTAACCCTAACTAGATGATACACACAACCTTTAGAGATCATCTTTCTGGACTTAAAGTAGGAAATGAAGCGACCTACAGGCACAGCTGAACTACTCTTCTACTCTAGGACTAGCTCACCTAGAAACCGAAACTCAACTGCACGGGTTTTATAATTTACTAAGGCATAACATGCATATAGCCAATCCATGTCAAAGATAACATCAAAATATGTCATGTCTAGATCTACTAAATCTGCTGAGGTGACTTTCTAAAGGACTGTGAGAAGGAAATTTCTATATATCCATCGAGCTATAACTAAATCACCGAACTGGAGTACAGACTGAGAAGGGTTCTAATAGGTTTTCGGGACAGACTCTGAAATTACTAGAAACATAGGGCATCACAAAAGATAAAGTATCCCCTGGGTATAACAATGCATATACATTAAAGTGGAATACTCGTAACATACCATTGACCATATCTGGTAAAGTCTTCTGCTCCTGAAGAGATGCAAGGGAAAAAACCTATTCTGGCGCTGACCGCCACCTGCACTGGTGGACGCACCCTGCTGAGCTAGGCGTGCTGGGGCTATTGTTGAACTGGTAGCCTGAGAACAACCTCTACCATCATCCTTCCTAGCTAAAGGACACTCCCGACGCCTGTGCCTGGGTCTACCACACCCAAAATAGATATCTGATCCAATCAAGCACTCCCTCTATGTGATTCTTGCCACACTTCCCGCAGATTGGAAAGGTATGCTCCACCCACATGCTCCTCTGTCCCCTCGAGCCTAATACTCTTCTCCTCTGGTCACCTCGCCGTCTAGATGGAGCACTGGCCGATGATGGCGCTGGAGCTAATGACCTCTGATGGGACTGCTGATGATGCCCACCTCCTGACCTCTACTGGAAGAACCCATAACTGTTTGTCCTGGCCCTCTTGGACTCTCTCTCTCTCAGATGCACCGCCTCCATCTGCTCGGCATACTAAATCAATCGAGGAAAGTTAATGTCTTGATGAAGCATAGCGGTCCTACAATCCTTGACCAGGTAGTTCGCTACTCCATGAACAAACCTGCTCACCCAAGCTCTCAAATCAACCACCAGCTTTGGTGCATATTTGGACATACGGGTGAACTCCAAAGCATACTTTTGTACTGTCATATTATTCTGTCTCAGGTTCATAAACTTAGATGCCTTGGTGTCCCTCATCTCACGGGCAAAGAACCGATCTAAGAATGCGGTAAGAAACTCATCCCAACCAATGGTACCCCCTCCATCTGCTCTGCTATCCTTTCACTGTCTCAACCAGATATGTGCAACCCCTTTCAACTGATACGAGGCTAGGTCTGTGCAGTCCTCCCACGTCACCCCCATAATCTGGGTGATCTTATGAATCTCATCAATAAACTCATATGGATCCTCGCCCACCTTCGATAAGAGAAACTCCAGAGGGTTCATCTTAAGAAAATCCCGACTCTTACCGTTACCGCATTCCCATTCTGGGGAACATGCAGATGCGGACTACCTGCACCTGGACAGAAATACCCTATGAAGCTTCACTGTTCCCTGGGATTGGCTTTGGGCCTTTCATGCGCAGCTTAGGACCACCTGCTGGTTGACCTAGGCGGTCAATGCCTGTGCCAACATTTGGATGGCTGCTCTAAATTCTGCATGGGCAACCTGTTGGGGCACATGATCCTCAGGGGGCTGGTGGGGCCTACTGGTGCCTACCCCCATTGCCATTCTCATGACCATTTCCATTTCCATTTCTTCTTCTATTAACTCGACGAGGAGGCATGATTTTGCAAACACATATAGAATGAGTTAGAAGGATAAAAAGACATTTCATCGCACGACATAGATCATGAAAGAAGGGGAAGTTTCCTAAAATATTTCGTAGCCCCTTCATCATAAGTGTGGTGCGCTTTACACCCATGAAAAAGACACTGCTTAACACGACTTTCAGAAACCCCAGAACGCTTCAAAACCTAATGCTCTGATACCAAGTTTGTCATGACCCAAATATAGGTCCGGATAGAGATACAGGACAAGAAACCCCAAGAGGCCCCAAGTCGACCCATGGCATGAACATAGTAGCTAAGAGCACAAGCGGAAGTGAAATAATAAAACATGCTTAAGAAGAATTCTGCATACATATCAATATAAAACAAAATCAACAACAAGCTGATCTTCTACATAATGTCTGAAAAGCCTCTAACATAACTAATAAGATGATGGGACAACATCCCCAACTAGCTCGACAAAAGTCTGAAACTGAAATAACATATAAATGGGTAACTAAATATCCTCGAAGGATGAGGACTCACCAACACTGGCTAAAATCGGTGTGAGAGAAAAGCAAGACTACTGATACGATTGAGACTGATTCCTTGGACCTGTATCATGAAACGAAACATAGGGTATGCGATCAGTACTTGAAATGTACTGAGTATTCAAGGTAAGTAAAAACAAAAAGTTAAAATACATAAGAGCTGGACCTGTATCATGAAGTAAATATCATAATGTAAACAAAAGGGCTCAAGGTTTTCAAACCATTCATAATACAATCATAATCATAGTCATAAGAGAATCTTTATAAAACATAACTTGAGCCAAAATAACATAAACATAACCATGTATAAATCATGAGAAAAAATGGGAGGACTAGTTTTAACCGATACCATCATGATAGAGCTTACATGATGCCCCATCTTTCGCTCAAGTGGGCAGAGCCGTCCCAGGCTTACCAGGAAAGGGACGTGCATGATGTGATATCATAGGAGATCTGTAAATATATGTATATACCTATGGTGACACGTAGTTATGAGACAACTGGGTTTTCCTGAACGCCGGGTCTACTCAGTGTTAGACACTGCTCCAAAAAATATGAACATGAGGCTCATATGGTAATCGTGAATCATTCATAAAGTTCATGGCCAAATAATTCATAACATACTTGATCATACTTGAAATACATAATTAGCCATGAATAAGGGTCCATGAGTTGGCCAAAAGTCATAAATTCACAAATCATGAGTAACATGCATACTTTTGAAAATACATATACTTGATATTCATGAATCCATGAAGAGTACTTGAAGAGAAATCATTACATGAATCATAAATCATAATTTAGACTTAGTAAGATCAAAATCATAATAGTCATAACTTGACTTTTCATGAAACTTGCATAATTGAGAATAATTTAATTAAAATATGAAACTATGAATTAATAATCAAAATAGGTATAAAATCTGCCCATAAATCTTAAAACATGATTTGATACATGAAGGGAATTGACCCATAGATAGATCATCGAGAATTTCACAAAATTAGGGGTAAACCCCATAAGATCATGAACTTGAATCTAGAATTTAAATTCATAGAATTGAGAATATTTTTGAGTATGAGACTGAAAGGAACTCTCATTCATAGCCCTACATACTTGGGTAAATCTGATTTACATTCCTCTATGAAAGCCCAAAGGAATTGGAGAAGGAATTGGGAAATTTCTCAAGCTTGATCTCCAAGGAAGAACTTTAAATTTGCATGCTTGGAATGGTAAGGCTTAGGGTAGGTTTAACACTCTCAAAACCCTTCTAACTGAGCTTAAAATGATGTAGTTTAGGACCTTATAGCTTAGGAATTATGAAATATCCTCAATGAAAAGTCTAGAAATTTAACACTGCTAATGACCATGACCAATACCACGAGTCATCCTTGGATACCACAACTTATGGTATCCATCCGTTGCTTCCTTCTAGTATTTCTTCAGTACTCAGGTCCCATGTAAGACGACTCGACAAAACAGTCGTTACTCGACACAATGACCCATTGTGTCCTCTTGTCGTCATCACTGACTCTACACATATAACTTTCTGAGACTTCTACCACGAGTCCACCAATGATTCATACCTCAAAACCACGGGTCATTACTTTTATCGTTACTTTGCTAAATTCCAAACTCAGGTCTTCAACCACGACCGGATAGGACGAGTCGTTACTTGTCCCAATGACTCGTCACTCCCGCCCGTCGTTACCACTACCCTCAATTACTTACCTTCTAGGATTCTTCCCAACAGGTTCATACCACAGCTTGTTGCACTGACCAATGAGTCGTCCTATGGCTCGTGGTCCGGGACCTGTCGACCAATAGTCTCAACACGACAGGAACCCATAGTCCGTTGAAGCTTCCCACGACTCATACTACGAGTTGTCCCGTGGTAATTTTCCAACTTTTCTATTGAACACCCTTTAACTCCCGAGTCTAGTCTTAGAAACTTTTATGTTGTCTTGCTCATCCATCAAAACTCGGTTGTCGAGTTATTTCCCGATGAATACATTGCATTTGAAAGCACGCTTGTTAATTAAGTTCTCACTAAAATGATGGCTTTGTCAAATCAAATTCAAAGTACTCAACGTTCACACCACCAAATAAATCTTTATTCACTCATAAGTCTTCTCTTAAAACCCTCTCTCTGCAATATAAATAAAGTCTCTATTCTCTCTAAAAATTTCAAATTTCAAAATAAATTCTGGTGTCAAGTTTCAAAATCAAAGAAACCTCTCTCAAAACTTTAACAATGTCAACTCCTCAATTTCATGTCAAGAGTATCTCAATTGAATTTGAAAATCCTTAGTCCTCTGTGAACATTCAAACTCACATTAGGGAAATTCTAAAATCCATCAAGAACTTCCTCCTTCCATCACCGAAAACCCTAATAAATCTAAAGATTTCCTTCAAGGTGAGAAAGAGCAGAGATTTAAGGGGAACATGTATTGATAATAAGGAAGTAACTCAAGATATGTATGAGAATGAAAAATTCCATGAAATTGAGAAGGGTGACAAACAAAGGATCGATGACATAGTGATTCAAGGAGAACTACCCATGGTAGTGTTTCAAGAAAAGAAAGAAAGAGAGAAATATAAAAATTTGACCGATGAAGGTGTTGAGAACTAGGAACCAACTCCAATTGTTGAGGACAGGCAGGATTATACAGAAATCACTTCCAAGAAAAAAAAATGATGCTACCAAAGAACCTATTTCTTTGGAGAAAAATACAGAAAGAAGAGAAGAAACCGAGGAAGTCAAATTCAACATCAAAAGAGGTACACCCATAATGTAGCCTAGGCAGAAGTATAGATAAATATGACAAATGATTAGAGTTCTGAAGATGATGTAACCGTGGCTGCAATATAAGCCACAATAAGAAGTGAAGCTCTAAAAAAAGCAGAGAATGCATCAATATCATTTATTAATTTCATACTTTATTAGGTTGTTTGACCATGATTCATCTTTACAAGCATGTTCATATGATAAGATTTTGAAGAAAGGTGGCATGATCAATACCGAGTTCAAATTTTAGCTTCTACAACTAGCTTATATGATCTATGCTTTGCATGGCATGAGTTTGAGAAGATGATCAAACCTTATGATATCTTGTATTGTATATGGGAAAGGAATTCGAGTTTTGAGACAAGTTGTTATAGCTTTAGCCTATGTGGAGGGAGTGTCTCATGGTAGGCCGAGTCAATGGGATAAGTGTGGCCATAATTATATCTATAGAAATACTAGTGAACCAAATATGACATGTCAGGAGAACAAAAAGATCAAAATTGAGCATAGAGTGAATGTTTATATGAAATTACAGTTTCGCTTCATATGAAATGAATTCACAGTTGCATATATAACTATGTTAGCTTGGGCACTTGCATGGGAGATTAGCCCCATAGGTTGTAGGTTTTCGTATGGAATACTTCAGGGTGTATGAGAAACTTGTCTAAAGTAATGCGTTGCCAGAGGTTCAACGTACTTTTATGCGATCATATACATGATTTTTATGAATTGGAAGAGTTAGTATATCAAATATGTGGTATGCCATTAGTTAGATCCAATAATTCACTATAGGGTGCAATATACTCCTTTGAGATTAACTTAGAGTCAGTTATAGCTAGAAAGACGTAAAAAGAGTTTGTTGTTTTGGAGTCAGTTTTCCTAGACCAACTGAGATCACCACAATAGTGGAAATTTACGACTATATACGTTTAGAAAGAATATGACAATTGTCATGTAGAAGAGTAGACTATCAAAGCATTTTTGGCTTGACCGACCAAGAAGACCATTCAGTTCTAATGAGAAGACAAGCAAGAGTTTAGATTTTAGAAACTTAAAGACTATAATGACAACAAACTCAATATGTGTGATTTGCCTATAGGTATAGAAAGGTAAAGATGTTACATAAGCGTTGGAATAGTTAAAGAATCATGAGAAGAACTATAGGACTAATTATTAGGTGTTAATTATAGCAGTTTGGTATATAGAAGTGTGATGTACATGACGTATCTATTTATATTACAAGGTCATATAGGTTACCTAGTGATTCCTAAGGTATGCAGTATGTCCTTAAGAAAAAGGGACCACCATAGAGGTAGCAACAAAGAGTCTGGTTGATACACTAAGTTCTTACACTATCCTTGCATTATTTTTTAGCCAAAAAACGATATATAAGATATATGTTCAATAGCTGATGACTTATTATGTGTGTCGATATCATTTTTATTGTATAGGTAAGACATGTTAATGATGCACCATACAATATGCTGAAGACGGGATAATACATGTGGACTAGATATCCCATGTATCATAAGCAACTTATGATTGGTGTTAGCAGTATCAGTTTCAATAGTGGCAGTATTACTGGTGCCAACTTCAGTAATAGTAGCTTTCCAACAACAGTGGCTTGTAGTATGTTTTTAGTTGGTGCAACAATGAGGAAATTACTCCATAGGAAGTCTTAGGTGTTTTGGACACCCAAATCAAGTTAAGTGTAAAATTTACATTACTAGCTTATGATCATTTAGTGAGGGTTTACTAATGGCCAACGACATGTTAAGAGTGTTTAACTTGGACAAGAAAATAAAGTTGGTAAATTAATAAATCCTATTATGGCCTTAAACAAGCTCCTAAACAGTGGCATGTGAAATTTGATCAAGTCTTACTGAGAGATAATTTTTCTTTTGTTGAAGTAGATACATGTGTCTATACTAAAGTGACATGCAATGACTATGTGATAATATGCTTATATTTGGCACAAGTTTAAATATTGTGCAAAGTACCAAATTAATTTTTATCTACTAATTTTGATATGTAAGATCTGGGTGAATTAAATATGATATTGGGGGTTTAAGTTATATAGAATCAAGATGGTATAATGTCGTCACAAAAACATTATGTGGAGAGACTTCTTAAAAAATTTGAATGTTTTGAGGTGACACCTGTGATCACTTTGTATGATGCTAACTCTCAATTGAAAAATAATAATGGTGACTTAATTGCTCAGTATAAATATGCACAAATTATTGAGAGCTGATGCATTTAATAAATTTTACAAGGTCTGATATAGCCTATGCAGTGTGTAGACTGAGTAGATATACTCATAATGCCTATAAAAAGCATTGATCTACATTAATTATACTAATGAAATATTTGAAAGGAACCATGAATTATGGTATCCTAGTGGATTTCCTTCTATATTAGAAGGGTACTATGATGCAAACTGAATCTCTAATTCAGATGAAATAAAATCCACTAGTGGCTATGTGTTCACCTTTGGTGGGGGTACAATATCGTGAAAATCAACTAAGCAAAGGATCATTTTTAAATAGACTATGGAGTTTGAGTTTGTAGCTTTGGAGTTAGATGGTTCTGAGGCTGAGTGGCAAAGAAATTTCTTAGCAAATATCCCTTTAATAAAGGATGAATTGCCTCCTATGCCTATGCATTGTGCTTGTCAAGAATCAACTGTCATTTCAAAAAATAAATCTTATAATTGTAAGAGTAGACACATGAAATTGAGACATAATGTTATTAAGCAGCTGCAGAGAGATGAAATAATTTTCATTGACTATGTGAAGTTAGAAGGGAATTTGGCTGATTCTCTGATTAAACTTATGGGAAGAAAATTAATTCTTCAAACTTCAAAAGAGATTGGGTTATGTAATACCCCGAAAGTGCTTGAGAATAGGCCAGGGAGTTAAAAGTTGAAAACTGCTGAAATGGGGAAAATTGCACAGAACGGGCCATGGAACGACTCATGGTATCAAACCACGGGTCATTATGCAGTCGTTGGTTAGGGAAGGCTGGGTGATAGTGGAGACAATGGATGACACAACGACTCATTGTTGGGAACAACGAGCTGTTGTCAATAGGCGTTGGAGGAGGCTGGGTTCAACAGGTGGTATACAACGGGTCTTCCAACGACTCGTGGTGGGGTGTAACGACTCATTGTACCGGTCGTTGTTTGAGTGCAAGAATTTCCAGTGTATGTGACGGATCGTGACCACGACTCATTGGAGGAAACAACGAGTCATGGTGAGGCTTGTGGTAATGTCAAGACCCGAGAGTACACCCAGATTATAGACACGGGACAAGGAGTCCCAAAAGACCCCAAGTCAACCCATGGCGTGAGCATAACATTAATTCATTCATATATAGCGGAAAAACTTAACTCATAAATCAAGATCTAACTGCAAATCATATCATGAGAGATAAGGGAAACAACAATACAAGATCCAAACCTAAGCGACTAAATACTACACATAAGTTTAAAAGCCTCTAGTCATGCATGATGGGCTGAAGGGACAAGACCCCAACTAACTCAAACATTCTGAAAGCACAAAACAATAAATAATTCTGAACATGAAGCCCCCGGATCATGAGGACTCACCACTGGAGGGATAACAAACTCAGCACGAACTATGAGGGATGCTGAGCCTGCGAACCAGATCCTGAAAATATATGGGTCAGTACTCGAAAAGTATTGAATATGTAAGGTATGCAAAAGAATGCTTAAAACATAAAAGTTATAGGAATGGGGACATCATGATCATAAAACTGAAATCACAAGTATATCGTAAGGCTCAATATTTCAATAAAATATCCATAAACCCATCAAGTCATAATATGAGGAGAAAACAAATCATAAATTGTGACTTGAGCCAAAATAACATGGTCATGCATATTTCAAAGTCGTGAGGAACAATGGGAGATTTCTATAACCGACATACTTCACATGAGCACACATGAAATCCGACTTGTACGCCCAGTCGGGAGGCCGTTCATACCTTTCCAAGGGTATGAACCATGAAGGTGTGATATCACTCATGAAGACCCCGTAGGGCATAGGGGACAATCACTGAGGAGGTCCCAACATAATCCTACAGTGGCACGTAGTTTTGAGATTTGGGGTGTAACCTAGGCCCCGAGCCTACTCAGTGTTAAGTACTGCTCCCAAAACATGCAACGTGCTCATATAAATTCATACATGACATGAATGGCTAACTAAATCGTGAGAATTATATCATGCTTGCAACTTCATAATCCTAGCCATGGAAATTGGACCCGTGAGCCGGCCATGAATCATAGTTTATAAACCACAAGCACCATGTAGGCATTGCCTATAATTTCAAACCTACTTGAAATGCTTAGATTGTAGAAACGTGTTCATGATAACATGAGTAATTGAAAACATGCTAAAATTCAAGAGTTCATATATCAAGCTTTGAAAATCACCATAACCATAAATTTCACTAAAACCCCCCATGATTTGGGGACATGAGCTTTTAAGAATTAATTTATCAAATATTAAGCAAAATAGGTAGAAAACAACCCAATAATTCAACCCATGAGTTTATACATACTTCATCATGTTCATATCAAATTTTTTTTTGAAGAAACATGCATTAGGACTTATGACCTATCGAAAGTTGGTAGCTTAATCATAGAGTTAGGGAGAAATTTGGGCATGGGTAGGGACTAAACTACCCATTCAACACCCCACATACCTGGAAATTTCGAGTCTCCTAACTTCCTTGAAAACCCTAGGTAGATTTTTGAAGAATTCTTGAAGAAGGCACTAGAATTTCCTTTCCTCCTTCCTCTCTAACCTTATGTGAGCAGAAATAAAGTTTTTAGGAATGACTTCCCCTTTAAAAGACCTAGTCCCAACCTCAAAACGACGTAGTTTAGGTCTTAGGGGCATAGGAAATTATGAGAAAGCCCTCACTAATTTGCAAGAAATAACTGCCAGGTGACCTGACAATTTGTTGCCAGGAACGATGAGTCGTCTGGTCATTTCGTCAAGTTCACTGGAATTTTCCCTTGGCTCATAACAGAGGACACGATGATTCGTCCCCCAAGAAAATGACTCGTTACCAGCTTTCGTCAAGTACACTTGATAAGCCTTACTATCATACTCTAGGACCACCCCACGACTGACATGACGACTCGTGGTGTCTGACCCCGAGTCGTTACATCACTCCTGGGGACCCCGAGTACCACATCATACCAGGCCTTCCCAACGAGTCACTTGACGACTCGTTTGGCCTCCTCACGTGTTGTTAAGTGACCCATTCTGCAACTGCTGCAATATTTTCTAGTTTTTCTCCTGACCCTTTTCCAGACCTGATCCTTGGGTTCCAGGGTATAACAGGTAAGAAGGTTTTGCTTTTTTGAAAGGGAAACAATAGTCAATGTAATGACCCATTGTCTCAGAGGACGAGTCGTCCTGTCCATCCGTCGTTCAGATTCGGAGGAAAGTCCCATGCAGTGCAAATGACGAGCAACAGAATGGGTCATCGTTGGTTCTAATGATCCGTTGGTTCCGTCTGTTGGTCCAACCTGGACAGTTTTCAGGGCAGATTCATTAAGGGCATTTTCGACTTTTTCACGATATAAGACCTTAAACTACGTCGTTTTAGCTTATGAAAGGTGGGTTTTTAGGGGGATAATTTATTCTAAGTCCTCATTCATGCATGTAAGAACATAGAGAGGTAATCAAAGGTGATTCAAGGCTTTTATCTTCAATTCTTCCAATTTCCTTCTTGGGAATTCAAGGGAAGTTTAGAACCAGTTATTCCTAGGTATGTAAGGCTCTCAATAGGTGATTCCTTCCACACCCATCCATTTTCTACGATTTTACGAAAATTTTATTAAAAACTCATGGTGTTTTGAATTCGATTTATATGAAAGTCTAATGATTTGATAATGGGTTTTGTGATTTTAGAATTTTATCATATTATATGGGTTTTTGAGTAGCTTTTATGATTTAAATTATTTATAATGTTATCGATTTTGATTTTTATGTAATTAAGCCTAATTATGCATGATCCATGATGAACAAATTTATGATCTACTTTTTCATTGATGATATTTACAAGTCCAGCATGAATTATGATTCAAATTATGAATTTTTTTATTACCCATCACGATTTTACGAATTTCAAGCTATATGCATGATCTACAAGTATGTCTAAACCTTATAAATCATGAATTATGTTTTGGCTGACTCACGAGCCTTATGTCATGGCTAGTACACATATGTACAAACATATTATGATTATCATGATTTAACTAGCCCATGAATTCATGCAAGTTATGCTATGAGCACTACAAATATTTTGGGAGTAGTATCGAATATCGAGTAGGTTCGGGGCGCAGTTTAAGCCCCGGATCTCATAAACTATCTGCCACCATATGTATGTTGGGACTCTTTCGTGATTGTACCCGGCCCAAATGTCCCTTTTTTATGATGATATCACACTTTCATGGTTCTACCCTTGGCAAGGTACGAACACCCTCCCGACTAGGGTTACAAGTCGGGATTCATGTCTCCTCATATAGGGTATGTCGGTTAAGAGAATATCCCAATATTCCTCATTATTTATGCATGTTATGATTATATATTTTGGCTCAAGTCATGTTAAGTGAAGCTCTTCTCTTATGATTATAATTATGTTAGCATTACGAATGTTTTAAAAACCTTGGGCCTTATGTAATATTACGATGTTTATGATATGAGCATGATGTCCTACTCTTATGATTATTTATGAGTTATATATNATATATTTTAAATGTCCTTTTAACTTAACTTGCATACTCGGTACATTCCACGTACTGACCGCATACTTTTTATGTTGTATCATTTCATGATACAGGACCCGGCTCTCAGGTTCACCCTCCTTAGTAGTGCTTCAGAGATTGTTATTGGTGTATTTGGTGAGTCTTCATGTTCCAAGGACCATATGTTCAGACTCTATGCTTTTATTTCAGTTTCAGAATTGTTGGGTTAGTTGGGGTGTTGTCCCATCAACCCGTCTTTCATGATTAGGGGCTTTTTAGACAACTTGTTATAATCAGCCGTTCTCCTTTATTATGTCATGATAACGTTTTCCTTATACTAAGTCTTCCGCTCATATGATTGAATTAGATGTATGC
The DNA here is from genome assembly GCA_018107945.1 of Datura stramonium. Taxonomy (NCBI): domain Eukaryota; kingdom Viridiplantae; phylum Streptophyta; class Magnoliopsida; order Solanales; family Solanaceae; genus Datura; species Datura stramonium. The sequence continues at coordinate 41,791 of JACEIK010004363.1, forward strand.
TCATGCCATGGGTGGACTTGGGGTCTCTTGGGGCTCCTTGTCCCATGTTTACTATCCGGGTATATGTTCGATCATGACAAACTTGGTATCAGAGCCATTGGTTTGAAGTATCCTAGGGTGTCTGAAAGCCGCGTTAAGTAGAGTCTTTTTTCATGGGTCTGAAGTGCACCACACTTATGAAAAATAGGCTACTAGACATTTAGGAAATGTTCCTTCTTTCATGATCTATGTCATGCGATAAAAGTCCTTTACTCTTCTAATTCGTGCTACTCGCGTTTGCAGAATCATGCCTCCACGCCGAGTGAATGCTAGGAGAAATGATAATGGTAATGATAATGAGGGTGTCCATGATGGTGAGCATTATCCATCCCTACTCGTTCATGAGGAGCACGCACTAGAGCCAGCTGTCCACGCTGAGTTTAGGGAAGCGATTCAGATGCTGGCACAAGCCATGACTGTCGAGATTCAGAATCAGATGGTGGCGCATTACCCTCAGAATGGGAATGCAGCGAAAGACAGTGTTACACCCCGTAAATTCTTGATATGTAGATGGCCTATTCGCATGTTGGTTAAGAGTTTTAGAATGCCATACATGCTAGAAAAAGGCCCGGGGAAAGAT
>JACEIK010004363.1:59922-101441 GCA_018107945.1 Datura stramonium
GTATGATTTTATGAAAATTTTATTAAAAACTCATGGGGTTTTGAATTCGATTTATATGAAAGTCTAATGATTTGATAATGGGTTTTGTGATTTTAGAATTTTATCATATTCTATGGGTTTTTGAACAACTTTTACGATTTAAATTATTTATAATATTATATATTTTGATTCCTATGTAATTAAGCCTAATTATGCATGACCCATGATGAATCGATTTATGATCTATTTCTCTATTGATGATATTTACAAGGCCATCATGAATTATGATTCAAATTATGAATTTATTTTATTACCCATCACGATTTTACGAATTTCAAGCTACATGCATGATCTACAAGTATGTCTAAACCTTATGAATCATGAATTATATTTTGGCTGATTCACGGGCCTTATGTAATGGCTAGTTCATGTATGTACAAGCATGTTATGATTATCATGATTTAACTAGCCCATGAATTCATGCAAGTTATGCTATGAGCACTATATATATTTTGGGAATAGTATCGAACACCGAGTAGGTTCGGGGCTTAGGTTAATCCCCGGATCTCATAAACTATCTGCCACCATATGTATGTTGGGACTCTTTTGTGATTGTCCCCGGCCCAAATGTCCCTTTTTTATGATGATATCACACTTTCATGGTTCTACCCTTGGCAAGGTACGAACTCCCTCCCGACTAGGGTTACAAGTCGGGCTTTATGTGTGCTCATATGGGGTATCGGTTAAGAGAATCTCCCACTGTTCCTCATGATTTATTCATGTTATGATTATGTATTTTGGTTCAAGTCATGTTAAGTGAAGCTCTTCTCTTATGATTATGATTATGTTAGCATTACGAATGTTTTAAAAACCTTGGGCCTTATATTATATTACGATGTTATGATATGAGCATGATGTCCTACTTTTATGATCATTTATGAGTTATATATAAATATATATTTTAAATTTCCATTTTACTTATCTTGCGTCTCTTTCATATTGATGTTTATGCCTTTCTAGACCCGGGAGCTACATTGTCTTTCGTGACTCCTTACATTTCTAGTAGCCTCGTAGTTAGTCCTGAGACCTTGTCGGAGCTGTTTTAAATTTCGACCCTTGTAGGTGATTCGGTCATAGCTAGACGAGTATATAGAGAATGCCTAGTCATGGTGTTGCATAAGGTTACCCAATAGACCTTGTAGAGTTATCCATGACTGACTTTGACATTATCTTGGTATGGATTGATTGTTTGCATGTTATGCTTCAAATAATTGTAGGACTCGTACAGTGGAATTTAGTTTTTCAGGTGAGTTAGTTTTGGAGTGGAAGAGTAGTATGGCGGTACCAACAGGTTAGTTTTTTTTCATATCTTAAGGCCAGGAAAATGATCTCTAAAGGTTTCATGTACCACCTAGTTAGGGTTAAGGATGTGGAGTTCGAGACCCCGACTATTCAGTCAGTTCCGGTGGTGTGTGAATATCCGAAGGTGTTTCTTGAGGATTTGCCAGGTATTCCCCCGGAATGGGAAATTGATTTCGATATTGATCTATTGCAAGATACGTAGCCTATCTCCATCCCTCATTACAGGATGGCTCCAGCCGAGCTAAAAGAGTTGAAGGATCAGTTAAAGGATTTGTTGGATAAGGATTTCATTAGACCGAGCAATTATCCTTGGGGTGCACCGGTTCTCTTTGTTCGAAAGAAGGATGGGTCCCTTCGGATGTGTATTGATTATCGACAACTTAACAAGGTCACTGTCAAGAACAGGTACCCCTTGCCTAGGATTAATGATTTGTTTGACCAGCTCCAGGGTGCCAGGTGTTTCTCAAAGATAGATCTCAGGTCCAGATATCACCAGCTCAGAGTGCGGGATTGTGATACTCTAAAGAGAATTTGGTATTGGCCATTATGAGTTTGTAGTTATGTCTTTTGGGATAACCAATGCTCCTGCAGCTTTTATGGACCTAATGAACAGGGTGTTCAAGGCATATTTGGACATGTTCGTGATTGTTTTCATTGACGACATCTTGATATACTCTTAGAGCGAAGAGGAGCATGCAACTCATTTGAGGATAGTGCTGCAAACCCTAAAGGATCATCAACTGTATGCAAAGTTTAACAAGTGTGAATTTTTGCTAAACTCAGCAGCATTTCTGGGCCACGTGGTATCAGGCGAAGGCATAAGGATAGATTCCCAAAAGATTGAAGCGGTGAAGAATTGGCCTAGATCGGTGAATCCTTCAGAAATTTGGAGTTTCTTGGGCCTAGCAGGTTATTACCAAAGGTTTGTGGAGGGTTTCTCATCTATTGCGGCACCTTTGATTAAGTTGACTCAGAAAAAGGTAAAATTCCAATGGTCGGATGCTTGTGAGAAAAGCTTCCAAGAGTTGAAGGCCCGACTCACTTTAGCACCAGCGTTGACCTTACCCGAGGGTACTGATGGCTTTGTAGTGTATTGTGATGCTTCGAGAGTCAGACTAGGATGTGTGTTGATGTAGTGTGGGAAGGTGATAGCATATGCCTCGAGACAGCTGAAAGTCCATGAAAAGAATTACCCGACCCATGATCTGGAGTTGGCCGTGGTGGTGTTTGCATTGAAGAAATGGCGGCATTAGTTGTATGGGGTCCATGTGGATGTATTTACGGATCACAAGAGCTTGAAATATGTGTTCACACAGAAGGATCTAAATCTTCGGCAAAGGAGGTGGTTGGAATTACTTACGGACTACGACATGAGTGTCCTCTACCACCCGGGCAAGGCTAATGTGATTGCGGATGCACTTAGTAGGCTCTCCATGGAAAATGTGTCCCACGTGGATGAGGGAAGGAAGTAGTTGGTGAAGGATGTCCACCGACTTGCCAGACTGGGAGTTAGATTGATTGACTCGACCAAGGGGGAGATGGTATGCTACGATACCAAGGTCGACTATGTGTTTCGGATGTTGATAATTTGAGAGTTCGGATATTACACGAGGCACATGGTACCAGATATTCTATTCATCTAGGATCCATGAAAATGTATCGGGATTTGTGAGAAATCTATTGGTGGGATGGTATGAAGAAAGATATTTCGGAGTTCGTAGCTAAATGTCCAAACTACCAGCAAGTGAAAGTCGAACATCAAAGGTCAGGAGGTGTAATTCAAGATATCAGCATCCCTACTTGGAAGTGGAAAGAGATTAATATGGATTTTTTTATAGGCCTACCTCGTACTCACCGACACTATGACTCCATTTGGGTAGTGGTAGACAGGTTAATAAAGGCTGCACACTTCCTACAGGTCAAGACCACGAATTCAGCGGATGATTATTCTAAGTTGTATATTCGGGAGTTGGTCCACTTCATGGAGTGCCCTTGTCTATTATCTCAGACTGAGGTACTTAGTTTACCTCTCAATTCTGGCATTCTTTTCAAAAAGGACTTGGGATGCAAGTTAAGCTCAGTACAACCTTCCATCCCCAAATAGACGGCCAGGCAGAACAAAGCATTCAGACCCTTGAGGATATGTTGAGGGCATGTGTTATGGATTTTAAAGGTAGTTGGGATGATCATATGCCCTTGATCGAGTTTTCTTATAATAACAGTTACCACTCCAGTATCCATATGGCATCGTTTGAGGTTCTTTGCAGGTGGAGGTGTAGGTATCCCATAAGATGTTTCGAGGTTGGTGAGGCAGCTATGATAGGACCAGATTCGGTTCATGAGGCGATGGTGAAGGTTCAGTTGATAAGGGACCGGTTGAAAACTGCTCAGAGTCATCATAAATCGTATGTTGATGTGAGGAGGAGGGATTTGGAGTTTAATGTGGACGAATGGATATTTCTCAAGGTATCTCCCATGAAGGGAGTCATGTGGTTCAGAAAGAAAGGGAAACTCAGTCCCCGCTATGTTGGTCCTTACCAGGTTGTGAGAAGTGTTGGTAAGGTGGCATATGAGTTGGACTTACCCTCGGTGCTATCTTTGGTTCATCTCGTCTTTCGAGTGTCTCTTTTGAAGAAGTTCTTGGGTGATCTAGCCTTGGTAGTCCTGGTAGACAACATTGGAGTGAAGGACAACCTCAGTTATGAAGAAATTCCCGTTGAAATCTTGGATCGTCAGGTTCGGAGGCTGAGGAACAAAGAAGTAGCTTCAGTTAAAGTATTATGGAAAAATCAACATTCTGAGGGAGCTACGTGGAAAACCGAAGAAGATATGAGGTATCAGTTTTCCCTAAACCTTTAATCATCTTTTCCCGTTCAGTTCATGTGTAAAAGTTTTTGTATGATATGGTAAATGTATGTGATGTCTGAATTCAGTTTAGCTATGTAGTTCCTTTCAGAGGTAGTCATTCCGCCAGTTTTTGACTTAAATGACTGATAATTGTATATGGTGATAGCTTGTTTCTGAGTTTTCTGCATGTTTCTAACATTCGAGGATGAATGTTTCCAAGGGGGAGATACTGTTATACCCTGGGAACCCAAGGATCAGACCGAAAGTAAAAATGGAGAAAAACTAAAAATTTGCACCAGGTCACAGAATGACCCGTGAGGTTGGTCGTGAGGAGTGGCCACAAGCTGTGAAGTGACTCGTGGTAAGCTTGGTTTGGAATAGTCTGAGTGAGGAGGCCACAAGCCTGACCACGAGTCGTGGTCAGACCTCACGATTCGTGAGGTCAGCCATGATCAACCTTGGAGGATTTGCAAGTTTGAATGGACAGTGTAGGCCACGGAAGGTGACCATGAGTCGTGGTCTGACCTCACAACTCGTGAAGTCACCCGTGGGGTTCCCTTGGATGTTTGGGCAGTGGACTCAATGGATCAAGGCCACCAATTGTGCCTTGTTGCAACGACCCCGGTCCCTCGTGGGGACTGGCAACCATAAATTTCTGCATCTTAATAAGGGTGTTTTTGTAACTTCCTAAGTCCCTAAGGCCTAAACTATGTCATTTTTGATATGTTTCTGAGTTAGATAAGATGGGTTAAGCCCTTTATGCATGCCCATTGTCATGCAAGGATTTTAGAGAGATTTTGGAAGATTCAAGGCCTTCTTCCCCAAATTTTTATCAATTTCTTTGTGGGTGTTCAAGGAACTTTGAGTCCCTCCATTCCCAGGTATGTAGAGTTTTAAAATGGGTGAAATTCTTCCCCACCCATGCCCAAATTTCAAGTTAATTCATGAAGTCTCCTACTCAAATTCCATGGGGTTTTACCCAAAGAATGATAATGTCATTTCTCTTTATTGGTATGATTTAATTGAGTTTTAATTATTGAATTATGAAAGATGGGCAGATTTTATTATTATTTTCTTAAATTCATGTTTCAAGCTTTTAAATCCAAAATTCTCATTTGATGAAAGTTTATGGAAGTTATGATTTATGATGAATACTCTATAATTTGAGTTTATTGATGATGGAAAAGCATGATTTTCAAGTTACCCATGTTTAGGAGCATGTTTTAAAAGAATTGAATATGATGAAGCATCGGGCAGTGCCCACATGTTGAAGAATGGTTTACGATTTATGAAATGAACTTCATGATTTATCGATTTACGATGTTGGCCGATAAAAAAAAGGGCCCATGATTCTTGGCTAAGCATGTTTTAAAGGGAATCAATGATGATAAATGTTATATCTTAGCCAACTAATTTTTATGCATGATGTTAATGATTTATGTATGACCCTATATGCATGTTTTTGGGAGCCATGTCTAGCACCGAGAAGCTCAGCGTTCAAAGGACTACGCCGGTGTCTCATAACCATGTGACACCGTGGGTTTGCGAATGATATGATGTATTGATAATGATCCCCTCAAATGTGATATCACGACTTATGCACGACCCTCGCCTGGCAAGCCAAGGTCGGCTCTGACCACTTGAGCGAGACAGTGGGGCATCATGAAAGGCTCTACCATGATGGTGTCGGTTATGATGAGTCCTCCCATTGTTCCGCATATTTTATGCATTTTTATGTTTATGTTATTGGCTCAAGTTATATTATGATAAAGTTATTTACGATTATGATAATGACTGATTATGAATGATTTGAAAGTCTTGAGCCTTATGTTTTATTACGAAGATTTTGATGCAAGCATGATGTCCTTCTCCTATGTCTATTTATGAGTTTACTTTACATTTAAAATATCCGTTTTACTTACCTTGCATACTCGGTACATTCCACGTATTGACCGCATACTTTCTATGCTGTATCGTTTCATGATACAAAGTCCGGATCTCAGGCTCATCCTCATCCTTAGTCCGTCTCAACCCTCGCTCTCAGGTTATTGGTGAGTCCTCATGTTCCGAGGGCCGTTTGATAAACTTTCACGTTGTTTATGTTCAGTTTTAGTCGGGTTAGTTGGGGATGTTGTCCCATCAACCCATCTTATGTATTAGAGGCTTTTAGACAAGTATATAGTTCCCCCTGTGTATACGCCCAATACTTCTTGATGTTATGCTATAATTACATTTTTGCTATGTTTTATGATTATCATTCCACCTATTTGAATAAGATTAATTGTATGCATGCGCCAAGGGTCGACTTGGGGTCCCTCGTGGTCCCTTTTCCCGTGTGTATGATCCGGGTGTATGTTTGGGTCGTGACACGGAGTCCCTCCCGAGCGGGAATAGACTTCGGCATAGACCTTCTTCCGGACACTGAGCCCATCTCCATCCCTCCTTACAGAATGGATCCAACTAAGCTTAAGGAGTTGAAGGAGCAGCTCAATGACCTTCTTGGTAAAGGCTCATCAGGCCCAACATCTCTCCATGGGGTGCTCCAGTATTATTCTTGCAAAAGAAAGACGGTAATCTCATAATATGTATCGGTTACCATCAATTGAACAAAGTCACAGTTAAGAATAGATATCCCCTACCCAGAATTTACAACTTGTTCGATCAACTTCAGGGAGCCGGTTGTTTCTCCAAGATAGATCTCAGGTCGGGGTATCATCATCTTAGAGTCAAGAAATGTTATATACCAAAAACAGCCTTCAGAACTTGGTATGGTCACTATGAATTCGTGGTTATGTCCTTCAGACTAACTAATGCCCCTGCAGCTTTCATAGTCCTGATGAACAGGGTTTTCAAGTAGTGTCTAGACATGTTCGTCATTGTGTTCATTGATGAAATTCTGGTATACTCCAGAAATGTGGAAGAACATGCTAACCATATGAGGATAGTTCTACAGATGCTCAGAGACCGCCAGTTGTTCACTAAATTCAGAAAATGTGAATTCTTGTTGAAGTTTGTGACTTTCCTTGGTCACGTGGTTTCGGGTGGGGGTATTCAGGTAGATCCTCAAAATATAGCAGCGGTGAAAGACTGACCAAGACCTACTTCCCTAACCGAAATCAAAAGTTTCTTGGGTCTAGTCGGTTATTACCGACGTTTCATGGAAGGATTTTCCTCTATTGCATCTCCTATGACTAGGTTGTGTCAGAAAAAGGTGAAGTTTCAGTGGTTAAATGCGTTTTAGAAGAGTTTCCAGGAGTTAAAGACTCGACTCACCACTGCTCCAATTTTAACGAAAGTAATAGATGGGTTCGTAGTATATTGTGACGCTTCCAGAGTGGGACTCAGTTACGTTCTTATGCAGCGTGGTAAGGTGATAGCTTACGCCTCTAGACAGCTCAAGGTTCATGAAAAGAACTATCCGACTCATGACCTTGAGTTGGCAGCAGTGGTGTTTGTGTTGAAAATATGGAGGCATTACCTTTATGGGCTTCACATGGATGTTTTCACCGATCAGAAGAGCCTTCAGTATGTGTTCAGTCAGAAATACTTGAATCTTCGTCAGAGAAGGTGATTGAAGATATTGAAGGATTATGACATGAGTGTGCTATACCACCCAGGCAAGGACAATGTGGTGGCTGATGCCCTAAGAAGGATGTCAATGGGGAGTATGGATCATGTTGAAGAGAACAGAAAAGAACTGGCAAAGGATATTCACAGGTTAGCTCGATTGGGAATGCAGTTAGTTGATTCAGCTGAGGGCAGAGTAGTAGTGTAGAGTGGATCAGATTCCTCGTTAGTAATGGAATTTAAGTCAAGGCAAGATGAAGATCCCATACTGCTTAAACTAAAAGAAGCAGTTCTCAAAAAAGAAGTGGAGGCTTTCTCCAAAGGGGGAGATGGTGTGCTCCGTTACCAGGTGTAGACTATGTGTACCGGATGTAGGTGACTTAAGACAATAGATACTGACAGAAGCACATTCGAGATATTCTATTCACCCAGGTGCCACTAAGATGTATCATAATTTATGGGATATTTACTAGTGGAACGACATGAAAAGAGACATAGCAGAATTTGTGGCTAAGTGCCCGAACTGCCAGCAGGTTAAGGTGGAACATCAGAGTCCTGGGGGTTTAACTCAGGATATTAGCATACCCACATGGAAGCGGGAAGAAGTGAATATGGACTTTATTACAGGTCTACCTCATACTCACTAGCAGCATGAAACAATCTGGGTGATAGTAGACTGGATGACAAAGTCAACACATTTTCTCTCAGATAAAACTACAGACTCAGCTGAAGATTATGCTATGCTATATATCTGGGAGTTAGTCAGACTGCATGGAGTTCTCTTGTCCATTATTTCAGATAGAGGTACCCAGTTCACCTCATATTTTTGGAAGTCATTCTAGAAGGGACTCGGTACCCAAGTCAAGCTCAGCACATGTTTTCACCCTCAAGCAGATGGACAAGCTGAGCGGACTATTCAGACCTCAGAAGATATGCTGAGAGCTTGTGTGATCAATTTCAAGAGCAGTTGGAATGATCACTTGCCTCTCATTGAGTTTGCGTACAACTATCACTCCAATATTCAGATGGCCCCGTTTGAGGCATTATACGATAGGAGGTATAGGTCTCCTATAGGATGGTTTGAGGTTGGTGAAGCTACCTTGATAGGGCCAGACTCAGTTCATAAAGCTATACAGAAGGTGCAACTTATTAGGGAGAGGTTGAAAATAGCGCAAATCCAATAGAAATCCTATGTTGATGTGAGGAGAAGATAGAATTTGCAGTAGATGATTGGGTTTGTCAAAAAATTTCACCCATGAAGGGGGTGATGAGGTTTGAAAAGAAAGAAAAACTCAATCCGAGATATGTGGGACCCTACAGGATTCTGAGGAAAATTGGCAGTGTGGCATATGAGTTAGAATTACCTCTAGGTAGCATCTATGCACCTAGTCTTCCATGTGTCCCTATTGAAGAAGTGCATCGGTGATCTAACTTCGGGTGTGCCACTAGACAGTGTGGGAGTGAAAGATAGTCTCTCTTATGAAGAGGTCCCAGTTCAGAACCTTGACCGTCAGGTTCGTAAGCTGAGAAAAAAGGAAGTTGCTTCGGTGAAAGTCTTGTGGAGGAACCAACTAGTTGAGGAAGTCACATGGGAGACAGAAGCAGACATGATGGCCAGATACCCTCATTATTCCCTTTTAGTTCAGTTCCAGCATCAGGTACAAAATTCCTCCTCAATACTCTATTCAGTTCCGTACTCATCAGCTCTATTCATATTTTCAATTTGCATTCTAGTTGCATCAACTCTGTTGGCATGGTTAAGTCGCTTCGGAGTTAGTTACTCCTTCAGAAATTAATTCATAGCCTCAGTCTGGGAATTGCAGCTCTTTTCCCAGTTTTCCAGCAGTATTAGACTTCATTCAAGGACGAATGATCCCAGGGGGAGATATTGTAACACCCTAAAACTTTCCTAGACAAAACTTAGACCTTGCAAGAAAAATCTAGGAGAAACTAGAAATTTTTCCTCAGAACGACCGAGACAACGAGTTGTGGTCAGCTCCAACAACCCGTTGTCTCAGTCGTGGTCAGCCCTGCCTTGGTCCTTAGGGAACCAACGGGACATGGAAAGACCCATTGTGAGAAACAATGAGTCATCGTGTCACTCGTTGGTCCCCAGCTCAGAACTCTCTTTTCTATGAACCCACGACTAAACCAACGAGTCGTCGTGTGATACAACGACCCGTGGTGTGAGTATTAGTTGAGATTCCCAGAAATCTCTTCAGTGATAACAAGTGGCAACAATGACCCATTGCATTACACAAAAAGTCATTGTGACCACCCGTGGTGACAAGTTTAGGGATATTAATCACTTTCCAAGTGGAGATGAAAACTCGACACAACGACCCGTTGGGTCTACCAACGAGTTATTGTGTTGCTCGTTGTTAGGCTTCCCAGATTTTTCTTCCAGTGGCCACGGGAGTTACTAACGACCCATTGGTTCATCCAATGAGTCGTGGTCCCTCTCTTTGCCAGTTCTAGTGACCCCAGGACCCAAGCCTAGAGACCAATAATTGGTCCCAATGATTCGTGGTCTCAACCAACGACTCGTTAAGTGACCTGTTTGTCCCTGTCAACAGTTTTTCCAAATTTTTCCCCAAGGATATTTTAGTAATTTTCCCACCTCTTTAATCTCTAAACTACATCATTTTGGGTTATTTTCAGGGAATTTAAAGGGGTAATCGATGATATACTTCACTTCTCTCATTCCATCAGAAGTCAGATCGTAAAAATTATCTCAGAAAAACTCAAAACAGGAGCTAGGGCAATTGATTTCCTTCTTAGATTCTCAAGGAATTTTCTCCAGGATTTCTACACCAGGTATGTGGGAATTCAACAAGGAATTGTTCTTCCCTTGTGTCCCCAAAACCCTTCCAAAATTTTCTATCAGTCATAGCCCTGAGATTTTGAAATTTAGAAAAGTTTTCAGACAGAATTTGAAAATTTTTAGGTGCAATATTATTCATGTTATTAGCTTCTATATTATCCCAAATCTTGGAAATCATGTGGAAACTAGCTTCTTGTAAAATGATTTAGCCCTAGCTTTGGAATTCTGTAAATTAGAGCCTTGCATATTTGACTAGTTATTCATGTTGCTTGATTCTATCAATGTTTGGATTCCCTTGTTGTTAAAATAAGATAAAATCTCAGTCAGATGCATGTTAGTATAGTTTCAGTCAGAATATTAGTATACTTAGTATTATTCAGAAATGTCAGTTGATCAATTTGACTACAGTCTTTTCTTGAGGTGTTAGTGGTGCCTCCTAGTTATCAGTTATTAGACTCAGATATCAGTTATCAGATTTTAGTTGGTTCTTTAGGCAGTTATGACACTTTTAGATCAGTAGCTCTGACTAGTCTTAGAACCCCAAGTTTCAGTTTCAGTTTATTCTTTAGATGGTTATGAAGCTTCCAGATAAGAAGCTCTGACCAGTCTTAGAAAACCAGTTATAGAATCCAGTCCAATAAGACTCTCAGGGTACTTCCAGATAGGTATCCCTATCTAGTCTTGGACCCTAGTTTTGAGCTATCAGCTTAGTAGTCATCCTAGGACTATCCAGTGGGAGTAGTACTTAGCACCGAACAGACCCGGGTTCCAGCGCACCCAGGTTTCCAGAACTACGTTGCCACCGTAGGTTATTTTATTGGCCCTATGTCCCCAGACTTGTGATCACCCAGTTCATGACTTTATACCCTGAAAAGGTATATTGGGTCCTACCAATGAGGTGTATACATCGGACTCCATGTTTAGCTTACGTGGTTATATGTCGGTTATAGACTCTCCCACTAGTCAGTACAGTTTCAGTTTAGCTCAGATCAGTACAGTCTTAGATTTAGTCAGTTCAGTTTAGTTCAGTTTAGTTCAGTACAGTTAGCTCAAATCAGTATCTTAGATTCAGGGCATGTCTATGACCATCAGTCAGGGTCATTATTAACCATCTCAGTTTTATTTCAATTGTTCAGTTTTCAATATTTCAATTGGTCATTACATGTCACTACAGTTCAATTATTTATTCTTTATGTTATATTTGCTCCCACTTACTCAGTACATTCAAAATACTGACATATACCTTCTATGCTGTATCGTATCATGAAACAGGCACAGGTTCCCAGCCTCAACATCGTTAGATGATTTCCTACTGGTGATATCAGCAGCTGTAGTTTGTGAGTCTTCATCTTTCGAGGATGACATTTATTATTCAGTTATTTCTTTTAGTACACTTTAGAGTTAGCTGGGGGCTTGTCCCAGCAGCTCATCAATTATAGATGGCTTTCATACATAGACTCAGACATTCAGTTTTGATTTCAGATGTATGAACTTTTATCAGATTAGCTTTCTTAAATGGTTTTATTATTTAAGATTCCGCTATGATTACTCAGATTACCAGTATTATGATATACCATGGGTTGGCTTGGGGTTATTTGTGACTCCAAGTATCATGTCTCTTTCAGGGTATAGACTCGAGTTATGACAGTTCAGGTGACCAAACTCAGCCCCGATATTAGTACCGCTCCTGCTCCGATCTAGTTCAGTTTTGCCCCAGTTTGGGTGAGTCCTCATTTTTCGAGGACACTTATCAGCTTTATGTTTTATGTCTATGTCTTTCAGTTTTAGACTTAGCCGCACTAGCTGGGGGTGTTGTCCCAACAACTCATCTTATGACTAGAGGCTTTTTAGACTGCTATATATTATATGATTCAACGTGTTGACTTGTTGTCTCCGCGTATGATTTATGACATTTAGACTTGCACTTATGTTACTTTGATGATTTATATTCGCTTAGTTATGCTCTTAATCATGATATGGACATTCCTGTTGGATTGACCTTAACCTTAGTTGGATTTTTTATTGACAACATCCGAATTATACTTCTTCAGGGTGTAATTTAAGTGTTACCGAAATGGCGCTATTGACGGGAACTACAACTTCAGATTAGATTAATTGCTTTTATTTAAATTTTAGTCATTATTTTATCATTTATTATTTCTTTTCTTTTTTTTACACAGGTGACCACTTGGTGAATGCCAACTATACAGAGTAGCGAACAACCTCTAGTCCTGATTGATCAAGAGCTTGAAAGAACACTGCGGAGAATGACCGGTTTGGAGACCCTAGAATAAATGGAGGCTAGTTTGGCTACTGAAGGTCGTTGAGCGAATAAGGCCCATCAGGCTGAGTTAGACCGACAAGCTGTTCTCAGGAGGCAGATGATGCCCGAAAAGAGGTTGATAATGCTGGCCGGATAAGAGGCTGTGATCTACCCAAGTTCCGTAGATATGCTCCTCACTTTAATGAGGATAAGGACCCGGATATTGATGAAACTGGGTCAATAGGAGCTATTGTACCTCCACCTTTGTCTGCTGGGGCAAAATTCAATACCATGAGCATAATGATTTAGTTGCTTAATATGAAGGGTATGTTCTGTTGTAATGCAGCCGATGACGCAAATCTCCATCTGATAAACTTTATGGGTATTTGCAAGACTTATAGGTTGTCAGGAGTGAGCTAGGATGCTATCAGACTAAGGCTCTTTCCGTTCTCCCTATCTGGTGATGCTACTCTTTGGTTGTCGGAGTTGCCAAACAATCGCATCACCAATTGGAGGGAGCTGAAACAAGTCTTCTGGAGAGGTTCTTTCCACCTTCTAGAATGCTGCAGCTCAAAGATGAGGTCTACAACTTCCAACAACTTAAGATAGATGAACTTTATGAGACATGGCTGAGGATCAAGAAGAAGCTGACCAAGTGCCCGAATCACAGAATTCCTAATGAAAACTAGTTGGAAATTTTTTACAGGTCTCTGAAAAACAGCACAAAGGCTGTAGCAGATACATTGGAAAGTGGATCAATAATGAGTCACTCTTGGGAGGAAGAAACCACCATACTTGATCGAGTGAGTAATACAAACAAAGTCTGGCATACTAGAGAGGCTGAGATAGCTTCAGGTACATTTGCTATTGGGATGACTGTGGAGCCGTGCAGGAAGGAGGAGGAGCGTGATAAGGAATTAGCTCACATGAAAACATCTATAGAACTGCTTAGGAAACATATCATAGGGTCTGGAGCACAGAAGGTAAATGCAGTGGGAGCTTAGGGTCAGGAACTGGGGTTTGAGAACTTTGATTTTGAGGAGGAGGCAAACTTCTTAGATAATCAGGTGGCGAGTTTTTGGGCTAACGCCCAAGGATATGTTCAAGTCACATGGAGCTAGGATTTGGAAATCAAGGTCGAAACCATTATAGGGTCAATTATAACAGAAAAGGCTACAGATAATGGAATAAAGGTAGAGAGCAGGAAGGTGATTGGAGGAAGAATGATGGTTACAGAAATGACCGCACCGGCCTTTATATCCCTCCTAAGGCTCGTGAGAGAGATGCTGGATCCTTAAAGCTAGAGAGTATGATGGTTGAGCTGTTGCAAAAGGCAAAATTGGTTGATGATCAGTTGAAGGACATTCAGGGAGATATATTTGGCATGAGCCAGAAAGTTGAATCGCATGCCATAGCGATCAAGCATATTGAGAAGAAATTAGGTCAGATGTCTACATCCCTGAACAAGAGGTAGAAGGGTACACTTCCTGGCAATACAATACAGAATTCAAAGAATGACAACCACTGCAAGGCTGTGATGACTAGGAGTGGATAAACTATAGTTGATCCACCCATGCCATTTGTAATTGAGATGAGAAAATCGAATGAGATCGATGTAGATGAGGAGGATGAGGCTGCAGAATAGGTGATTGAAGGTCATGCTGATTTGACCAAGACTCCAGTTGATGCAAAGGAGCTTGTGGCAAAAAAAAGAAGTTGAAAGAGGCCCCACATATTTTCAGACCTATCCCTCGGCCACCTCTACCGTTCCCACAGAGGATGAAGAAGAAGGTGGATGACGGGAAATTCCAGAAGTTTTTGTCAATGGTGAAGCAGTTGTCTGTGAATATCCCATCGGTCGAGGCATTGGGGTAGATGCCTGGGTATGCAAAGTTTATGAAGAACCCGGTGACCAAGAAACGACCTGTGATCTATGAGACTATCAGACATTTGCACAATTGTAGTGCCATAGCTTCACGTGTTCTTGCACAAAAGAAAGAAGATTCAGGTGCCTTCACCATCCCATGAACTGAGTTTGTAAGAGATCCGTGTGATCTAGAGCTAGCATAAATCTAATGCCACTAGCTGTGTTCAACCAGTTGGGCTTGGGAGCCCCTACACCGATGACAATGCGGCTATTAATGGAAAATTGCAGAATAAAGAAGCCTGTAGGTATTCTCCATGATGTCCTAGTGAAAGTGGATAAGTTTATCTTCCCACCTAACTTTGAGATCTTAGATTCAGAGGTATATTTTGAGGTCCCCATCATCGTGGGGCAACCATTCCTTTCCACTGGGAGAGCTTTAGTGGATGTTGAAGTGGGCTAGCTAAAGTTTAGGCTGAATAAAGAAGAGGTCACTTTCAATGTCTGTAGGTCAATGAAGCAACCAAATGAGTTTCGTGTAGTCTCAACGATTGATGTGGATTCTGAGTTTCATGAAGAATTTTAAGTAGTTAAGAGACTTGCATCATGCCACGACGTTAAATTAGGCACTGCATGGGAGGCAACCCATGAGGTTATTTGGTGAATTTTGAGTAACCAAACTACCTGCATCATGCTGTTACATTAAATCAAGCAATTTTTGGAAGGCAATGCAATATCTTGACTGATGTGTGTTCAGTGTGCAGGTGAAACAAAGACTGATAGGTGAAAAATGCGATGTAGGTCTGGACTACGAGCCTCAGTATGAACTGTAGCATGATGGTATGGCTCATAGTCCCATACATACTAAGAGCAGAGACTGGACCAGATGCAAAAGTTCATACTACGGTTGGTCATTACGAACCATACCTACATGGTACGACTCGTAGTACCCACCATAGTGATGAATTATCCTAAGTGTCGAAGTGTATAAAGTCATGACATCCTAGTATGAACCGTACCACACACTTATAGGTCCCCAGGTAAGTTTTCTGAATCTCTAGGTACGAATGCAAGGGATGAGTCGTAGGTATGATCTACGACTCGTGGTAAGAATAGTGATAGGTAAATTAATGACAGAACCCAAACCGACCCGACTCGACCCAGATTTTTAAATTTGTCCAAAACCTATTTAATACGAAAATTTCAGTCTAAAACTCCAAACATGAAAACACGATTCCCTTCCATCACTCTCCACTCACCCGTAACTCACTCCCCTTACCATTAAGCTCAAAATTGTGCCATAAATTTGCAAGAGTTGATTGAAATTCAAACTCCAAATGGTAAGCAAGACAGAATCAAGCAAGAACTTAGCAAGTAAGTTGAGAACTTTTTATTTTGTTTCCCTACCAGTAATGGGATCACCTTCACTGTGATTCCTCCATTCATGATAATGAAATGGAGAAATATGATCTGTAGGTTATAAATGATCTTGTATGCTAGGCTTGGAGTAAAATAGACTCAATGCATTTACTGGTTTATGGGAAGTTGGTAAATGGATGAATTTAACTTGCATAACTGGTATTGCACAGGGTGAGGACAGGCTTCACGAGTCATCCTACCAATCGTAGGATAATTTGTTGGGACTATCCCAGGGTCACTTGAGTTGAAATTTAAGGTACGTGACTTGGTACAGGTCATGGTATCACACCACGAGTCATACCAAAGAAACAAAAAGGGTCAAATTTAAAATTGACATTACCACTGACGACGTCCAAATCCACTTCTCTCTAGGAAAGAGTGTACACAGTCGTTGCAATTTAATTTACCCAACTTGTGAGTCGGGATCGAATCCATAGGAAATAAAGATTGATAGCAATGAAAGTCATCTATCATATTAAATCAAATAGCATATTTATATCAAAACTAGGAAAGTAAATATTAGGGGATTGTAAAATCACACTATGAATTCAAACACCACAGCAAAACAACGAAACCAACTTCAAAGCAATAATACGAGCGAATACTAGGGGTTTTCTATTGAGGGGGAATTGATAGGATTGGGGTTAACTAGAAAATTAAAAATTTATTTACGAGCATAAATAGTCATGGACAAGACGGCACCCGATGTTGATCAACCAATTGGGTGCCTTTTGCCTCAGGTTTTCTCAGACCCCAAGGTCCCATACACTTCAACCACTAGAAATTGGGTAAGAATTAAATTATCTCTAGTCTCAATTCTTTAATAGGTGTATAAAAGTGGGTATTGGCTATCTCTAGCCCATTCCCATAGAATCAAAACCTAAATATCCATAATTATTTTCTCACCCATATTCTATTCCCTCTTTTTCAAGAAACAACAGAATAAGTAAACACAATCCATACTTGAAATTATAGATATTTCAATTATAATTTAGAGAAAATAATGGATTTATGCTAAATAAGTAATTCTAAGATTAAACTAGCAACACCCAATCCATTCTAGCACCTATCATGCACACACCTGTAGCAAGAGATTTAGCTACTCATAGATGAAGAATAAGAGATTAAATCAATAATGGAATCACTATCATTCATTAGTTAGAAGAAACTTCAAGCTCAATTTGTTCTTCAATGGAGGTTTACCTTGGAAAGATGAAGAAGATGAAGGGAAAAACTCTCACTTCTCTCTATATTTCTCTCTCTCTAAAATTCAATTCAAAACTAACTTTCCAATGGAATGAAATGAAATATTCTATTCTTTACAAAAGGTGTACAAAAATAGGGTAAATCTGCTCCTCTTTTCTTGTGCTGGATGATTTTATCCCTTTCAGCATGGCCTTACTTATGCGGCACCTTCATTTCGCAGGTGCCCATTTACTAGGCTCAAGTCGCTCGTAGCTTTGGGCAGAAAGTCCTGACATGGTCCTGTGTTTTCACCTGTATTTCACAGGTGCTCCTTCATCTCAGACTAGTGTGTTCCTGCATTTTGCCTGCGTTTTGCAGATGCCATCCTGGGAAGCACAGGTCCTCCTTTTTCCATCACCATGCTTTTTGTTCATTTTCTTTACTTTATCTGTTTAAATTGAATACTTACAAAAATCAAAGAGAAAGGGCATAAAACCTTCCTAAATGATTTGAAAACTAAGCAAAAACTTATGTTTAAAAGCCTAATGAGTTGGTAAATAACCAACTCATCAAACCCCCAAACTCGAACCATGTCTTATCCTCAAGCAATATTTCTTCACAACTGAAAAATTGAATTAAGCACGTCACACTACATGAGTTGTGCACAAGTGACCACTAGGACTAAGACAACCCCAAAATCGCACACCGACTCATGGAAAAGAAAATATTTTTAATAATTTATGCTAATTCTTCAAGAGATAACCACAACAATTGGCATGATTCACAAGTGTTTCTTTCATTTAAAACAAGGCGGGCATGGTTAACCAAAACAAGCATAGATAGCATCTTAAGACATTGAAAATTCATATTAAAAGCTTGCCATGAATTTCACTGCACACTTATCTTAATCACATCTTCCATTTTGAAACTCATTTAAGTATGTACCCCAAGGAAGTGATGCCACTCATACAAAGAGAGAATTCCACTTCATTTTTATGCATTTAACACATAGGGATTATAAGATGCATGCAAATCGATCTATACGATTGCCTTGGTGTAACTTGCCACTAATATAGAATAGTTCCACTCAAAATCATTTAGGACTTGGGGGTCATAATGAAGGCTAGGGATAAAGGTAAGATGACGTTTTAGTTCTAGTGACTAGAACCTCCCTAATGCCCTTTTGTGAACACTTTTGCATACCCATTTCACTATTGAGATCACCCCACCTTTTCTCTCCTTGATCAACATCTTCAATTTTGTATCAAGAGCTACCTTTATAGCACCTTGGTTATCATCATTAGCCTCATCTAAGCAAGAGGTAGCACCTTTCAACTATTCATTTTGTTCTAATGTTTAGCGGTTTCTCAACCACCCAATTCATTCATTTCCTAAAATATTGATGCTACCTCACTTTGAAATTTACAAATTCTTCCCATTTTTGTACAACCCCCCAAACTTAGGGTTTTGCCTCATTTATTCCTTATCTCTCCCCAATTTTGGGCTTTAAGCCTCATTTTTCAATCTTTCAATAATAACACTAGAGAGGAAAGGTGCCAAAATATGGATTACAAAAGGGTAATAGGCTTGTAATGTGGTTTGTCAACAAGATGGTCAAAGGATCAAATACAGTCTAGCAAAGACATACGTTCAAGGAGGTAATTTTGGTAAAATGACTATTCAAGAAAACATAAGATCATGTTTTAAGTGCAACCACAACTAGGATTTCACCTTGAGTCACACTTAGGAAAAGTTCTAGAAAATCATGCACACACGAGAATTAAGCAATAAACCTCACCACACAAGGCATCACACTCCAAGGAGTTCACACAATTTTCACAACCATATCAAGAGTATGACTTTAGACAGGTTAGCATATGAATCAACAAGCCCAATAAGGAATGTGCAAATCAGGCCAAAAGAGTGCTCAATTTTTAAATTCAAATGCCTCTTTTCTCCACATCCATTTGCAACGCCACAAAAAATAATTTCCGTGGTACCTCTCAAAAGCAAGTGCAACAAATGACTCAACCAGACTCTAAACTCGACATTCTCCCTTAAGAAAGTCGCCTCTCAATCTACCATAGGGAAATATCACCTAGTTTGAGAACAAAAGAAAAGAAAAGGAAATCGCTCCTTGGGAAAGAACCATGGTATAGAGAAATCCCTTGGAGTTTATTTGCTAACTACTATGAACAAAGGCGATCATTAAGACATGGGCCATTAGACATTTGGCAATTTAAAATGAACCTAATCAATGGCACTAACAAGTCAAAAATCAAAATTTTATTCAACATGAGCCCGACAAGGGAATTCATCCAACTAAGAAATAATTAAAAATGCGACATATTCAAATCATAAGGATTTGAGCCCGACAAGGGCTGCAAAAGACCAAAAATAACCAACAAGAGAGATACATCACACCCCCAACTAGAAATTAAATTAACTTGAATATGCATATTAAGAACAAAAGATGGTAAGAACTCCCTAATGTGGCTACTCTTCGGTATAATCATATGACTCTTCCTCATCATGGCCTTCATCTCCCAAGTTTACCTTATCATCCTCACCCAGGCCCTCAAATAAATCATCAATTGGGCCCCGGGTTGTAGGTGGGAAAGCTATGGCTAAATCAAGTAAGCTCATATTTGGGTCCTCCATTGGTGCCCGACTCTTCAACTCTCTCACCTCAGCTCAGAGAGAGGAGACTACTCCCTCGACCACATCCACTCGGGAGCATAGCTTATTCAAGCTATAAAACATATTCTTCATCTCCTTCTTCACCTTCTTGATGATAAGGGCTAGGAGATTTTGAGCCAACTTTTGGAGTTGGTTCTCATGAGACTGTGTCATTTTAGCCAGCTTCTGGATTCCTCTAGAGCGAGAGGATTTGGGAGGAGGTGAAGGCCCTTTGAATGGTTCCTCGAATACATGGCCCAATGGTTCGGGATTTAGCATGTTGAGTTCGGGAGTGTTACACCCTGTAAATTCTTGATATTTAGATGGCCTATTCACATGTTGGTTGAGAGTTTTAGAATGCAATACGTGCGAGAAAAGGGCCTCGGGAAAGGCCGAACGAGTGCCAAGTTGGAATTTCGCAAGAGGAGGCCGAACCGCGCTGCCCAAAGGGGCAAAGTGGCACGGAGCTGGGGTCTCCGCGTTAGCCAACGTGGCACGGAGCCAAAATGGTGCATTGGCCAGCGTCCCACGTTGCCATGTATTTTGCTGCAAGTATATAAAGGGCCTCACCTTCAACTTTAAGTTATTTATCCATGTTTAAACGAACAGAGAGGGAGAGAGACGAAGGGTTCCTATAAATATTCGTTCGATTACGCCGTCAAACGCAGTCCAAACTCAAATTAACTTTGGGTACCGAAGTATAAAGTGGGCTGAAGTATAAAGCTGCAGGGAGCATTTCTACGGAGTTAGTTTCGCGAAAATCGCCCGGCGAAACGTCGACCCGCCGAGTCAAAGTGATTGGAATTGCTCCAGTAGTGTTAATAACTCCTCGACATTAAAGTAAGTATTTCTCCCTTCTAGACTTTCGAGAAATAAAGAGTTTTCATCGCTTTTTGGATAATTAAAAGTTTGGGCTATATAGATATTCAATAGTGTTTCTCTGCATTGATGAATTTAGCTCCCAATTGTTATAACATGAACGCCAGCTGGAAGAAATAGCCGATATCGACTCCAGCTACACCAAGCAGCCAAGGAGTCAAAGAACCAGGTAGCGTAAAGCCAGTTTCTTCGGCAAGTTAGTACTCAGCATAGTAAAATAGAGTAAATTCAAGAAGAACGCTTTCAAAGCCGAGTATTATGCCCAAGGTGAATTCAAAAGAGAAGTATGCTTGAATAATTATTATGTCATAGTCAGAATAAAAAGTCGCAAGTTGGTGATCGTACGCCAAAGGAGATATTATTCCGCATTTAGTATAACTCAAGACGATTAAGTATAATTCAGCAAGGATTCGTAATATAATATCAGAACATGGACAATATTATTAGATTTAAATATATATATGTTATATGATTATTCTTGCACCAGAGTTCTATGCTGGGCACCCTTAGAGCTTCCTTGCCACCTAAGGGTTAATAGCTATGTCGACTCGCCCGCCGAGGGTGTGGATACGTCACTCTAAGGAGTGGCATGCTGCCCGCCGAGGACGAAGATGGATGCAAAGATTCCCCATAGCAGTCAGATCAAAGATTATAGCATACCCCTCGTCGAGCGCTTGCACCTCCAGGCACAAATTTACAGACATGTATCACATATATCTCGCACATAAGATGTGAGTCCTCCTGGACTCTGTGATACAACTATAGTCAGTGGCCCAAGGAGCCCAAGTTGCATACCTAGGGGCCGGCGGGATCAGAGGTTACTAGATGAGTGGAGTGAATTGTTATTTTTGGATGGCGACCCGGTAGGGGTATATAGATTGCATGTTGATTGGTACCTTCCGACTTACGGGGCGAGTATAGGCTCTTGTATGCTATATGTGTTATTTATTAAATTGATAGATAGAAAGACGCCGCATTGACAGTATGATTTTCACCTCTCTAGCACAATTAAGTTTAGCTTGGGGATTCCGCCATCCTGCACTCAGCCTTGGCCATCTTCCTGTTATTCAAGAATCATCAAGATACCGCTCATTTTCGCTATGTTTAGCTATTGCTTTGCATACTCGGTACCGATGGTGACGATTGCCCGCGTAGGGGCACCGCATTACTTGCTTGCGGTGTACATATAGAATGAGGAAATATCCTTGTAATTCCTAAATAACACATAAATACTTCGCCATCCGAAGCTTGACAATAGAAATGGTCTTTCTTTGTCGTACAAACGGTAGGTCGGGGCCCCTGCCCCGACCATCTTATCGGCATTCTTAGAGGCTTGCGTGAGATTGTATATCCCCCGGGTTAGTTGTATCAACTGTGCGAGGTCGTGTCTATATTTTAGTTTGTTTATGATGGCCGTGTGGGGCCTTATAATAGTCAGACCTTACCGGCCGCAGAAAGAGTTAGCATTCGATTCAAAGGTTTCAGTGAAACTAGCTCAAGATGGCGGAATTGTCGCCCGCATAGGTTCCTTTATACCACTGTGACTCTGCCGCCGTTGTTTTCACAGAGGCTATAGGCCTAGTCTGGCTGAGGTCGATGATGGGCCGCAGAGCAGCGGCTATTCCATGAATCCAGAGTTAGAGCCAACCTCGGAAACGAAGTGCTTAGGCTCAATAGTCCAGGTTCAGTAGGGCACCCTAAGTGCTGGGCCATGCCTCCTAAGGCGGGGTGTGAAAACTTGGTATCGAGCAGTCGTATCCCAAGGAGTCTACAAGCCGTGCTAAGTAGAATCTAATCTATGGATGTGTTGTGCACTACATTCTATAGATAGGAGGCCGCAAGGATCGATACGGATGGTTAGTCTTTCTTCTTATTCGCCTTGTGCTAGAGATATAGCATAGGTCGAGTCCCTAAACATATCATACTCTTGATTATTATATACAAAGTCGATCGCCGACACCCTATCACAGTAGAAGATTGATATAGAAGCAGCAGAAGAGGGCACCAAATAAAGGGTGGTAACTACAAAGAAGAGAGGAGGTATCGTGTGGACCTCCCAATGAGATAATTCTATCAGTACTATCCCCAAGATATTTCTATAACTTCGCAGTAGGAAGTCGAAGCATAGCACATATAATGGAGTTTATTTATTTGTTAGATGATATAAGATCTTGACTTAAGATGATTGATAAGATAGATTATCGCATAGATGAGAAAGAGAGGGAAATGCAGATTCCCACCCATCCTTTCGATGTGGTACGCTCCATGTCTTCGTTTCATTATGTAAAGAAGAAAAGGCTATTCCTACCTCTAGTTTTGATTCCAAAGATGCGAAAGGGCATAAGGATTGAGGCGATGTTGCCTAAAGTAAGTAGTAAATGAAGACGGATTGCTGATTCCCGTAAAGTGTTAGAAAGAGTAAAGAGCCCTATGATTACGTAAGTTGTGCACTTTCTTGGTAACAAGTCGGGTAGATAAGACCACTAGATTACTCGAAGTGGGTGTAGGAGATCCGTCAATGATGAACTTCCGCACAGTCAAGTTCAAGTCAGAAAAAGGATGAATCAGCCGTAGCATGCTAACGACGGCGTGATACGCCCGCAAGGTAATAATTATAATCTTAGTTGTGATATCGAAGATGTGGAGGTTATATGAATAAGACGGGCACGACTACAAGACAGTAAGAAGATAGGTTGAAACTTAACTAGTAACCTTATTGACAATGTAAGGCAAATACCTTGAACTCAAAGTTCAGCTAAGGAAGATATGGTGAGGAGTATGAATAATTCTGTGATTTTGAGGGGGAAATTAGAATCACCTCCGTATTAATGTAACACGTGTATTAAGGACTAAGCCTCGACTGACAAACTAAGAGACGCAAGGTCGTAGTCCGTAATGTTGTGGTATGTCCTCCTAGGGGGAAGGTAGGAGAGTGCCGGCATTGCAGGCTCTAATCTAGTGTGGCCTAGAGACAAGGTCCACCGTACAATCACTGCCCTTAATATAATGCCAAGTAAGGCCACAAGGTTTGGATGTTGACCCCACATTGTAAGAGTGGCGAAATTTCAAACAATGTATCATAACTAAAGTGCATGTCTTTTGTTAAGCCTGTAATGGGATGAAAAACTGGCGAAATGGTACGAGGACAGGAGATATCATTTGACCAGAGAAGTAGTATATCATGTGTAGTGTATGAAATTTAGTAAAGTATGTCGAGGATTTCGTATTACTACAAAAATTGTAGCATGTATCGTACCTAGTTGTTGATATATATGTATATATATACTGTATATCGTATATGTCAGAGTATTGCCAATAGGGGTTACGCTACGTATTCTCGGTTAATCAAGTAGGAAGTATATACGTATCGTACCAGACCCTCACCAAAAAAAAGTAAGGTGGTAAGTGTGGTCTATGTAATGGGCTATAGAAACTTTCTCAGCCTCTCGCTTATTGAGTTAATGGACTTATATGCTTGTTGCCGCATTTAGACTTCGTAAGCTCACAAGAGTTAGTAGCCCTCGAATCGTGGTTAGATGATAGGGGCGTAGTTAAGGTGGTCTAACGGCTCGCCTGGCGCCCGTACTAGCGTGGAAGCACCCCTAAAGACAAGAACGTTATCGTACGTGCGTAACTGTAGATAAAGACCGAATAAGCATACCCAGAGGTTAGAAACACCGAATTTTCCGCATGTTAAGTGGTCGTACATCATTTTTACAGCAGCCTTTGTAGGTGAGCTGCTCTTGTCAACTTAGCAATATCATAGAACACCAGCAAGTAAGCTAGTCAGTCTCAAGCCGTGACAACCCATGGGTACCTGCGGAAAGGGTCCACATCGGGCAGGGTCGCTGACTGACTAGTACCCTGCAAATTTCTGCTCCCGTAAGATATTCATACAGAGTCCTAGGAGAAGGCCTTTACAGAATTGCTCATAAGACAAAGAATTTCTCGTAATGCAGTATAGATCCGAGTGGATACGAGCAAGGCATAAGGAAGTGGTAGTACTGCTAGCACAACAGCTTACTAAGACAAGGAAATCGGCAGATTCCCGTGAAGATCCAGAGACTCATCGCATGAGAGTAAGTCCGATTAAGCCCAAATTTCACAGCTGTTCAAGTAGAATAACAGCAAAGCTTAGCCGTCCATAACTCCAGCTTATGAATGAGCTACGTATGCCCGAGTAGGACATTTATAGCATTGTTAGACTACTTCAAAGATTCGGGTCATTCAACCTAAGATCACTATTCACGCTATTCAACCACATTATTAGAGATCATGATCACTATCAGATCCTCTCGATTAGATACGTGCACATGGTGTGCGTATAATTATATAGATTATTCCAAATAAATGGAGTAGCATTAGCATGGGCCCGTAAGGCCGTATGCTCTAGCTATACGTATAGATTACTTGTCAGCCTTCTCTCGCATAATAAACCAAGATGATCGCGCCATATGCCAATTTCTAAATGTGAATTTTGGCCGATTCAAAAGAATCCTTTTGGGTCACATCGTGTCGGAGGCCGGTATACATGTAGATACGTAAAAATAAAAGCAAAGGGAAAACATGGCTAGAACTATCACTCCTGACCGAGGTACGCTCGGGTTAACTGGGTACTACAAAGATTTGTGGAAGAATTTTCCACCTTAACAACACCTCTGAATAAACCGATGGCTGCATAAGTGCAAAGAAAAATTTTAGTGGACCGAGGTGCATGAGAGCGGGAGTTCTAGGAGTTGAATTTGCGCGTGTCGCAAGCTGTAGCCGTTGGAGACCATGACGCACATTCCAGACACCGTAGCTGGCCACCGTAGCAGCAACATGCCATTAGCCGTAAGTCTATGGGGAGTTCGGCTGCATTTATACTGAGCAATGGGAATCGCCCGTAAATACACCAATAGCCGCCTAGCCGTTCGTAGCAAAAATGCAGGGAAACAGAGAGGTAATCTCGTAACACCGCAGTTGTCGTCATTAGGTTGTGGAGGTAAAGGAACAATAGTATGAAGATCCTAACTTGGTCCAGCTTAAAGACAAAGTTCAACAAGGAAAAGCGCTCGGATTTTTCGTGTAATGGAGGATGAAGTGTTGCGAAGGGAGTGGCCGCCTTGTGTTCCGTGACGCTGTAGGGCTCGCCAAACAGACACAGGGCGAGGTACACTATGCCCGTTATTCTTTTCATCCAAGTCCGGGACGAAATTGTACCACGATATAAAAGAAATTCATCGTGCCTGTTCCAACTGCCAATGTAAAGGCGAACACCGTAAACTAGGTGGACTCGACTTTATTAGTCAGTGGTTTCTATGGAAGTGGGAAGTAAAGGACTTATAGATCTTGTAAGAGATTTCACGCACTAGGCGATAAGGACTCAATCCGGGGCGATAGTTGATAGGATGACAAAATTAGCTCACTTTCCGCAAGAAGAGCTACCTTCTCACCAGGATTATGTTGAGCCGTATATTAAAGAGATAGTAAGGTTGCATGGTATTCCATTGTCAATTATCTCCGAAAGAGGGGCGCAGCTTATAGCTAGGTTTTGGCAAATAAGCTTTAGAGAGGCTTGGGGACACAGTGTTAACCTGAGCATAGCTTTTCATCCTCGTAAAGATGGGGTGCGTAACGCACCATTCAAACGCTGCACAAATGTTAAGAGCGTGTGTATTGGACTTGGGAGGTAGCTAGGATGAACATTTAACCCTCATTGAATTCGCCTATAATAACGCTTACCATTCGGCAACCAGATGCGTTTCATGAAGCTGAAGCATAAGGAAAGTGTAGACCTCCACGGCTGGTTTGAGTGTGTAGGAGAATCAACATTGACAATGTATATTATTCGTCAATGAAGAAAAGTAATCGTTGTCGTAGAATGCTTTACCGACCGCTCGCAGCCGCGTACCTGAGGCCGACGTAAGGCGGCGCGTAAACATAGAATTTGATATGGGGTATTGGGTGTTCTTGAAAGTTTTACCAATGAAAGGTGTGATGAGATTCGGCAAGAAAAGGCAAGCTTACTCAAGGTTTTTTTTTTTTTTTTGGGGCCTTATCGTGATTCGTCAAGAATAGGCCAAGTGGAATATGAGTTAGACTTACCTTTAGAGTTCGAGTTCCTGCTCACCCGCCTTCCACGTGTCCATGCTAAGGAAATGTATGGGGGATCCCTCCCAAATCGCCTCAGTTCGTGATGTCCAGTTACGGAGGAGTCAAGTTTATGAAGAGGTTCTAGTAGCAATATTGGACAGGCAGATTCGCAGTTGAGAACTAAAGATGTTGCTTCTATCAAGGTGTTATGGCATAATAGGAACCGAGAGGAATGACACGGAAGCAAGCGAGGAAGATATGAAAGTTAGATATCCTCGCTTTTTTCAAACTTAATCAATGTAGAGGTACGTTAGTATTGTTGTTTAATGAATTGCCTTATGTTATGTGTATGAATGAGATACTTGACTCTATTCTACCAAGGTGGATGAATGCTATAGTATTGTGTGGAGCACTGTGATTGGACTTTTCCGCATTTCGTGAATTTTGGAGATTGTCCATGTTACATGTAGGAAACTCAAAAACTTTTAGAATAAGCTCCAGTGTTGGAGATTCCCGGCGAGCAAAGTTTACATTCGATGACGAATGTTCTGGGTGGGGGAGGATGTTACACCCCATAAATTCTTGACATTTAGATGGCCTATTCGCATGTTGGTTGAGAGATTTAGAATGCCATATGCGGTAGAAAAGGCCCTGGGAGAAAGGTCAACAATGAGTGCCAAGTTGAAATTTCGCAAGAGGAGGCCGAACCGCGCGCCCAAAGGGGCAAAGTGGATCGTGAGCCAAAACGTCACATTGGCCAGGTGCCACGTTGCCATGTAATTTGCCGCAAGTATATAAAGGGCCTCACTCTTCAAATTTAAGTCATTTATCCATGTTTAAACCACCAGAGAGGGAGAGAGACGAAGGGTTCCTATAAATATTCATTCGATTACGCCGTCAAATGCAAACAAACTCAAATTAACTTTGGCACCAAGCATAAAGCTGTAGGGAGCATTTCTACGAGTTAGTTTTCGCGAAAATCCGGCGAAGCGTCGACCCAATAGTCAAAGTGATTGGAATTGCTCCAAACTAGGCATTACACTCCTGACATTAAAGTAAGTATTCTCTATACTTCCGAGAAATAGTAGTTTTCTCGGGGCCGTGTTTCGATAAGTCAAAGTTTGGGCTATATAAATATCAAGTAGTGTTTTCTTCCGAATATTGATGAATTTAGTTTCTAATTGCTATAAATAAAGAACTGCTTAAACAAATAGCTGGATATTGGCCGAAGCTACACCAGCTAGGCAAAGGAGTCAAGAACGAGGTATGTAAAGCTAGTTTCTTCTTGCAATAGTAATTTCAGCATAGTAAAATAGAGTAGATTTCAAGAATGCTTAAAAGCTAAGTATTATGCCCAGAATTAGTACATGTTTGAATAATTACATGTCATATTCGTATAAAGTCGGTAAATTGGTGATCACACAGATATTATTCCACTTAGTATAACCTTCAAGATTTACTTATAATTCATCAAGTGATTCTGTAACAGTAAATACGTAACATGGACAAGAGAGATATTAGATTTAATATATATGTTATATGATATTGAGCAAGGCTAGAGACCCGATTGTTCTATGTTGGGCACCCTTAGAGCTCCTTGCCGCCAAGCGGTTAATAGCTAAGTGTCGACTCGCCCGCCAGAGGGTGAGGATACGTCACTCCAAGGAGTGGTACGTCATCCGCTGTGAGGACGGCATGGGATGCAGCATTCTATAGCAGGTTGATGAGCATTATAGCATACCCCTATCGAGCGCTTGCGCCTGTGGCACAGACATGCATTACAAATCACATATCTCAGATTGCGCACAGGAGTCCTCCCACTGGGACACAACTATAGCTCAAGGTTCCATGGAGCCTGTTGCATGCCCAGGGGGCCGGTGGGATGCTCATAGTTACTAGATGAGTGAAGTGAATTGTTATTTTTGGATGGCGCACCTGGGTAGGGGGTATATCATGATGTTGATTGGTACCTTCCTACTTTTACGGGGCCGGGTATAAAGGTTCTTGTATGCTATATGTGTTATTTATTGAAATTGATAGATAGAAGGTCGCCACATTAACAAGATGATTCTCACCTTCTCTCTAGCACAATTAAGTTTAGTTTAGATTCTGCCATCCTTGACAGTCTTGGCCGTCTTCTCGTTATTCAAAGAACTATCGCAGATACTGTCTATATTTTCAGAGTGTTTAGCTATTGCTTTGCATAATTTCTGGCAATTTCCATGGTACTGACGCCCATTTGGGGGTGCTGCATTACTTTGCCTGCAGGTAATCATAGATGAGGAGCCGATCCCTCGTAATTCTAGCCAAAGACACAAAATACAAATTTCCAAATATCCGTGCTTGACATAACTAGAGTTTTATTCTCTTTCTTTTTGTTGTACAAGACGCGTAGGTCGTGGCCCCGTCTTTCCATCTTATCAGTATTCTTATAGGCTTGCAGATTGTATATCCCCTGTGGTTAGTTGTATCGGGCCGTGTGAGGTCGTGTCTATGTTTTAGTTTGTTTGTGGGATGGGTCGCGTGGGGGCCTTTATCTGCTTAATAGTTGGTGACTCCTAAGCCGATCACAGAGTAGCGTATCTGATTCACGTTTGAAATCCAGTCAGTATGGCGGCCTTGTCGGCCCGCATAGGTTCCTTTATACTACCGTGGTTCTTGCCGCCTGTTGTTTTCTTATTAGAGGCTATAGGCCTAGTTTTACGAGGTCAGATGGCGCCGTTATATAGTCCGTTGGTTCCATAACGTGTTAGAGCTAGCCTCGGCACCAGAAGTTCTTAGGCTCAATAGTCCAACAACTAAAGTCTTAGTAGGGCACCAGGTGCGTGGTTATGCATCCCAAGGCGGGGCGTACAGTGGATCTATGAGAGTCTCATCTATACCATGAGAGTTGGAGCTCGGAGTCTCTCATGTCAATCCACTTTCATTGGCTTTTGGTTGCATCCGTATCCCTTTTCCCCGTCAATGCGTAATGACACCAATAGTGTAGCTAGGGTATTCATCTCGGAAATAGTGGAACTCGCTTTGAGACACGCTTGGGTATGAGAACAACTATGGCATTGAAGTTCCTTTGGCCGTCTAGCCTTATGTTAACGGGAACTCCTGGGCTGATACAAGCACAAAGATGGTTGCCTTCGAGG
This sequence comes from Datura stramonium, assembly GCA_018107945.1. Classification (NCBI taxonomy): domain Eukaryota; kingdom Viridiplantae; phylum Streptophyta; class Magnoliopsida; order Solanales; family Solanaceae; genus Datura; species Datura stramonium. Next base: position 90,006 of record JACEIK010004363.1, read on the forward strand.
TTCATTCTATGATCATTTTGAGTGGAATAATGCGGCCACATACAAACTGCCCACAATTTGGCTCAAATTTTAGGTCATGCCTTGTAATTTCACCACCATGGAGACCCACAAGGGCTAAATCATTGGTGATAATGTTTGTACTAAATTAAATCCGAACCTGGTCTTCCTTTCTTTCCACTTTTACTACATACTCTATTCCGAGTCAATTTCATCCTCCCAAAATATAAAATTTATGGCATCCCGTGACTAGTGTTGACTTTACATCTCAAATCTTGACTAAAGGGAGGTAAGGGAACTCATCGACCTTACCTTTGTGCTTCATTGCCTCTTGTCGTGCTTGGTAGGATGTATAGAATTCTCGCACAAGATTGGTGTAATAGCTTGGGAGAGGCTTAGTAAACATGCGGCCATTGTCTCGCGGGTGAATTAAGTAATGATATTGGGAAAGTCAATCCCCAGCCCCACCAAGTCAAAGCATTTTTTGGTGGTGATTGGCCTCTATTATATGAAATAGTACGCCTTCTTATTAGGCACAATTGCTAATGGCATCCCCTATGTTAAGGGTCGGGCTGGGCTTTCCTTTCCTTTGCTCTTTGAGGTGGAAGGGTCCTTCCTTTGTCGGCTTTCCTAGAGGAATTCATGATTCCGCAAGACAATGTTAGTGTCACAACACAATAAACTTCTTTTGCATTTTTGATAATTGAAATTTAAAAAGCAAGAACTAATGCTAAGCTAAGGACAAAGAAATTAAAAGATTGGATGTCAAATAATGTGAAGAATTAAAATCACAACTGAAGCACTTACACACCGACATTTCGCAGGTAGGGATTCGCAGCCCGGTACGCCACGGGTCTCGGGCGAAGCAAAAACTAGGGTAAAGTAAGGGATCAATTCGCGTTTGACTTGTATTCTTCACCGGTGATCCGCGCTTGCAGTATAGATTAGCAAAAGAGCTTTGAAGCTTCCGCCAAGCCACTTGAGCCACATCCTCGTATTTGGGGCTTCCCATCCTGACTCATGTGTTTAGCAGTGGAACAATTGTTTCCACAAAACTCTAAATAGGCCACTTTCATAAAATCTAGATCACATTTTCATCTAATGAGTACTCAGACTTTCCTAAAATATTCATCAACTAAACAACCACAGTGATTATTGGGACCACTCAACGCCTTCCTTTGAGATGGACGTTACTCCCGCGTCTATCATCGGGAAACTTCGAGTGCCCAATCCAATAACTTAAAACACTCTTGCACTTCAAAATTACGCAACTCACTCACACCTCATATTTACCCAATTCAAGAAGCACAAAGAATAAAAATGATGATTTTCCTTAAAAGACATCAACCTATCTATCATCTGGAAAATCGTGCATTTTAAGCACACTAAGTTACCTGCATCACCCCCAACTAAGATTTCAAACATAAAACCTATAGCAACTCTATTAGTAATGAACAACCAAAACCAAGTTTTGAAATTTTACTTCCACCATACCCACAACAAGTAAAACCATTCATAAAGATGAGAAACACAAGACCGATTAAAGGGGGAACATGCGGGCCAATCCAAAAGCTTGATTTTCTCTTGTCTTAGTGAGAGAATAGTTTGAGAAGTGATGATTAAAATGGGGAAAGGGATTGGTGTTTTATAGATAGAAGATAAGAAAGTGGGATTGCGGGTTAAAGAGGTGTGGATGAAATAGGAGCACGAGGAAGAACCTATCCAAGAAAGCCTCCGCCAACTCTTGCCAAGAAGTAATACACCCCGGGGCAACTCCTCTAGCTAAATAGTGGCTTCTCCCGTCAGTCGACGGGCAAGCCTTAGTCGAACGTGCCTTTGGCAATTATTGGTGATATTGAAGGGCTAGAAATTTTAAGAAAGTTTCAAAGGTGTCATTAATGTCTTCGCTTAAGGTTCTCCAGAGAGTCCTTTCATTTGTAGCAAGTAACGTAGTTCGGGTTACATGAAACACGCATTCCCTACTATAGGTGGCAGGTGAATAGCACGTTCTACATTAGGCAACATGGGTTCATCCTCGTCTTGGTCCATGTGTCCATCCATAGAACCCATTTGCGAGTCATGGCTCATTAGCTCCAACCTAAACAAGAAGTGAAAAACAACAACAAATGGGAATTCTGTACAAGATGCTTAAATAATTCAAATCAACAAACAACTAAAGGTTATCATATTCATTCTCGCAACGGTAAAGTTAAAAATTGATGATGTCAATCCACTCCTTTCAGGAGAGATTGTACACGGTCATCGCAATATAATTTACCTAACTCGTGAGTCGGGGTCGAATCCATTAGGAATGAAGATTGATAGAAATGGAAGTCATCTATCAAATTGAATCAAAAAACATCTTTTATCAAAACTAGAAAAATATTGGGGAATTATAAAATCACACTATAGAATCTCAAAGTATCAACGAAACAAGACAACCAACTTCAAAGAAACAATACGAGCGAATAATAGGGGTGTGGTATTGAGGAGGCATTGATAGGATTAGGGTTAACTAGCAAATCAAAGCATTATTTAAGAACATAAATAGTCGTGGACAAGATGGCACCCAATGTTTCTCAACCAATTGGGTGCCTTTTGCCTCGGGTTTTCTCAAACCCCAAGGTTCCATACACTTCAACCACTAGAACTTGGGTCAGAATTAAACTATCTCTAGTCTCACTTTAATGGGTGTATGAAAGTGGGCATTGGCTACCCTGCAGCCCAATCCCACACAATCAAAACCCAAATATCCACCATTGTTTTTCTCATCCATATTCTATTCCTTTTTATCAAGCAACAATAGAATAAGTAAACACAATCAATACTTGCACTATAATATTTCAATTATAATTTAGAGAAAATAATAGAATTATGCTAAATAAGTAATTCTAAGATTAAACTAGTAACATACAATCAATCCTAGCCCCTATCATGGCTACACCCCTAGCAAAAGGTTTAGCTATTCATAAATGAAGAACAAGAAATTAAACCAATAATAGAATTACTATCATTTATCATTTAGAAGAAACTTCAAGCTCAATTTGTTCTTCAATGGAGGTTTACATTAGAAAGATGAATAAGTGATAAAGGAAAAAGCTCTCACTTCAATATTTCTCTCTCTAGAATTCAATTAAAAATAACTCTCCATTGGATAGAATGGAATATTCTATTCTTTTCAAAAGGTGCACAAAAATAGAGTAAAGCTACTTCCTCTTTTTTTGTGCCGGACGCTTTATCCCTTTTAGTACGGCTCACTCTTCAGGCACCTACGAACCATTCAAGCAGGCGCAAGTCACTCACAACTCTGGGCTAGAAAGTCCTCCGACATGGTCCTACATTTCACCTACGTCACGTGCTCCTTTACCTGTAATGAAAGGTGTTCGCATTTGGCTCCAAGGCTTTTGCAATGCCATCCTGAAAAGCAGGTCCTCTTTTTTCCATCACTATGCATTATGTTCAAATTCTTGCTTTATCTCGTTTAAATTGAATACCACAAAATAAAAGAGAAAGGAAATAAACCTTCCTAAATGACTTGAAACCAAGAAAACTAATGCTTAAAAGTTTCAAGGAGTTGGTAAATTACCAACTCATAAACAACCCATGGTACGATTCGTAGAACTTACCTGCGAATCGTGATAATAAGTCATACCAGAATCCCACTAGGAATCTACTAATCTCCTTGTCTTAGTAAACACCGTTGTGCGTGAGTACTACCAATTTTTACGCCTTGTGCGTATCCCTTTGGATTTATCACACGTTCCGAGAAATTTCCATTCAAGGAGCCATTCTATAAAGACCGGCCTTTTTGCTAGCTCTATCCGAATATCTTACGAGAAACGTCACCAAGTACTAGTCCGTCATCGACTACCGATGGGACCCTTTCTAGGGGTGCCCACGGGCTTGTCTCGATCGACGGCCGGGCCGACTTCATGAGTGTTCCACATACTTAACTACTAAGTTGACTAAGGTCAATTTCACCCTTGCCAAGGATGGGAAAACGTATGTGCCCACCACTTAACATACCGGAAAATTCTGGTATTGCTAACTCCCAAAGTATGCCTATTCGGTTCTAATTCTGGTTCTGGCACATGCGGTAATGTTACTCGATCTTTAGGGATGCTTCTCATTTCAATACAGCGCCACTGTCGTTAGACCATCTAATCGCACTTTATCATCTAACCAATTGACTGTGCTACTAACTCGTGTGAGCTGCTGAAGCCTAGATCCGGCAACAAACATATAAGTCCGTTAACTCAATAAACTGAGAACCGAGAAAGTTTCTATGGCTTCATACGTGAATCACACTTACATACTCTCTTCTTCTTGGCGAGGGCCCCCGTCGTGCGATCTCGTATATACTTCCTAACACTAAATCCTAATCAGAACTGAATCCCCTATTGCTACTATTCACAAAGATATCCGATATATATATATATATTAACAACTATGTACAATCCATACTGAATTTTGTAGTAACACGTAATTTCCGGCATGCTTTACCGAATTTCATATCACATACATGATATACCGCTTGTTTCTGCCTAATGATATCTCCGGGTCCTCTCTTATCATTCGTTGGATTTTCATCCATTCTAGAAGCAACAACATATGCGCCCGATTATGGTCTCACTATTGAAATTTCGCCACTTTACAATGTGATCAACATCCGAATCTTGTGGCCTTACTTGGCATTATATTGAGAGCCCACGACTGCTCCGTCGGGCCTTATCTCCAGCCGCACTATATTAGAGTCTCCGTATCAAGAGTTTCTTAACTTCTTCATAAGCGGACCGCAAAGATTCTAAACCGCAATCTCACCGTCTCTAATTGTTAGTCCGAGGCTTAGTCCTTGGTTACACGTATATTCTCTTAATCTCGGAGGTGATTCTAGTTTCTTCTCAAAACTGTATTCCCCGTTTCTTTCCCTTATCTTGCTTAGGCCGAGCTCGGGGGTTCAACGTACCGCTTTACATTGTTAATAAGGTTACCGTTCAAGTCCTTCAGCCTATACTTCCGCTTACAATGACCCATCCGATTCACATGACCTCCTACCATTCGATATCACAACCGAAATCAGACCATTATCTCGCAGTATATCCCGCCAAGCAGTTAGCGTTTATGGAGGACTTGGCCTTTTTTCTCACTCGAACTTAACTATTAATGAGCGTTCATCACCGGAGTAGGTCTTTACACCTACTTCGAAAGTAAGCTTGTAGTCTTACTTGCTCTTTGACTTATTACCGTGAGGGTCCGCACAACTTATGTAATCATAGGGGCTCTTTACGCTTCTAACACTTTCGGAATCAACCAATCCCTCTTCACTTACCGCTTACTTTGGGGCAACCTCGCCTTCAATTGTTATTCCTTAATGTACTGGAATCAAAACTAAGAGGTAGGAATAGCCTTTTCTTGCTACAACAAAACGGAAACATGGAACTGTACCACATCCGAAAAGACGGAGGCGGGAATCCCGTACTTTTCTCACACTTATCCGATAACTGCATTGTCTATTACCTTAATCTAATCTTTTATATATCTAACAAATAAATCAACTTGTATGTACGTTATGCTTCTAACTTCCTACTCTAAAGTTATAGAAATATACCGGGAATGGCACCGATAAGGGTATCATATTGGGAGGTCCCCGATACCTCCTCCCTACGCCGAATTACCTTGTAATCCGTTTCTGTTCTCTCTCCCCGCTATCCAAGCTTCGGCCTATAATAGGATATCGCTGGTCTAACTTATATCTGTATTCAAAGAATACAAATTTTAGGACTCAACCCTATACCGTACCGCTCTATAGCACGATTGGAATGAGAAGAAAGGGTAACAATACTATCATGCCTTATAAAATTCTCTTTCCTATAGTATGTGGTGCACAACACATCCATACAAGACTCTACTTAGCACAAACTTGCGCACTCCCGAGACACGACCTCCGCTTCATACCAAGTTTGTCACGCCCCCACCTTAGGGGGTATGATCTGCACCTCGGTGCCCTCCTATCAGACCTCTGACTCAAAACCACCGAGCCTAAGCACATCCGGTGCCCGATCGCTCTATTTCGCATTCGGAATCAATCTGGGTTATATAATCTAATTGTAAATACAAATTTCTCCGTCGACCGGGGCTTATAGCCACATGATCCTGCACATCAACAACTGTAATTTTGTAATTTATAGGGATACTTATGTGGTCATAAGGCCACTATGCCGCCTAGTTATCTTCAATCAAACATAATGAATAATGTATATCTACGTGACCTAAGGAGTGTCACCACTACTATCTGAATACGGCCTCATTAATGTCCAACAAAATCAACAACACTAAAAAGCTAAACAAGCGCACGACCCCACACGACCGTCACAACTAACTCATGTGTGGAGATATATACACAATCTGCAGTTTCCTATGAATACCGATAAAATGGCCTGACCTACCTACAGTCACATGTAACAAAAGAAAGAAATAGGACCTCTAGATGTCTAGCCTGGATGACAGAGCCGATGAATCAATGAGCTGGCTGGAATCACGAGGGATCGACTCATCATCTATGGGTACTGGGCAGCAAGTAATGTAGTGCCCCAAACGGTGTCGCACCACCGGTATCGAGTATGCAGCTAACCGAACACATCCAATATAAACAACATAACTAGAAGCTTTTTAAAAGCAAGAAATATCTCGGGTCTGTAAGAACTGATATAAGCTTAATCAAACTTTTCTGTACATAAGGGAATAAGGCAGAGCATACCTGTCGACGTGGCGATTCGTCGTCTATTAGCTAATATATATAACATATACATACATATATATAAAGTAAGCAAGAACCAATACTGCACTCCCTTAAGCCGGAAGGTGCCAACCAATCAAACAATCTATATACCTACCCGGGTCAAAAACCATCCAAAAATAAATCACTCCACTGCCTACTAACTACGAGCACCCTATCGGCTCCCCGGGTTCCGCCCGGGCTATGGCCTATGATATAAATAACGTGTCCTGAGCCCTGAGTGACTCCCTCGTATCGTAAATGTAATCAGAACTTCTATATCTGTAACTGCCTCGGGCGCAAGCGCACAACAGGTAAACTGCATCGCTATGCCGATCGCCCTAATATAGGGAAAGCTTCATCCCATCTCATCCCACGTACGACATGCCACTCCTTTGGAGTGACGTATACCACCCGCCTCGCCGGGTCGGCGCTACCAACCCAAAGCAGCATTCTCTCAAAGGTGGCCTTCACAACACAAACAAGTCTCAACAATCAATAATCACATATAGCAAGCATGTTTAAACTAAAAATACTATTCCATTCCGATTTATTCTAAATCCTTTCTTGTTATACCGATTCTCATACCGCTTATACCGAACTGGGATCTTGACCGATCGTATGCCTTTTACCGTAGCCGAGATGCTATCTCGATCAGATATATATCGTATGCCAAGATACTATTTGACCGTATGGCTATACTGTATCCTCGCTCCGATTTACTTTACTAGCTTTTATTCTCAATATATGTCATATTATTATAGAACATGCTTAACGACATCAATATAATTTAGCCCGAAATTTCCATTTGGTAACGTTTACTAGCTTTCTTTGACCGAATATGATATAACAACGCAAGACAAAGCTTACCGAATTCACACAAAACTCAATATTCACTCCGGGAATTCTATTACGGAGTTTAACAGATATACTAGGCTAAAGTTACTAACTTGCCGAAGAAACTGGCTTTTCATACCTTCGCTTCGATTATCCAATCCAATCTAAAGGCTCGATCAGTAATTCCAGCTATTTCTCCTAACCGCATTCACATATATATTAATTAGAACTAAATATACTAATATTCTCGAAGAAAACATCACTTTTGATATATATATAGCCAAACTTTGGCTTATCGAAAATGGTCGAAAAACTCGCTATTTTCTCGAAAGTCCAAAACGGAGAAATACTCACTTTAAGGCTAGGATTACATTGACACTAATTTGGAGCAATTTCACTTACCTCAACTTCGTAGCACGACGATTTGCCGGCCGACCCTCCCTAAACTAAATCCGTACTCTAATGCTCCTTGCCGCTAAATAAATTTCTGTGATTCAAGGTTAATCTCACAAAGTTTGGACCGCGTTTGGCAACGTAATCGACGAATATTAGTAGGGAGATCTTCGCTCTTCTCTGATTACTCTCTGTTTTCTACTGAAATTATAAGGAAATCTTTTAAAAAACCGAAGTTGGGGCTTGTATATAATTAGACCTATAAGTCGATTCCCGGAATGCGATTTATAAGCTGCATTTTGCCTTGCGACGCGCCGACTTGGCGCTTGTCTGATCTTTCCCCGGGCCTTTTTCTAGCATGTATGACATTCTAAAACTCTTAACCAACATGCGAATAGGACATCTACATGTTAAGAATTTACGGGGTGTAACATTTTGTTATTCAGACTTTTGCTATTTTAGAATTTAGTTATCAGCTTTGCTTATGTTGATTTTTAGTTATCATGTTCATGCTATGGGTTTAATTGGATCCACTTATGGTTCTAGATTCCGTGTCTAGATCCAGGCCTATGCTTTGGTCATGACAAACTTGATATCAGAGTATTAGGTTTTAAAGTCTCCTAGGGTGTCTGAAAGCTACATTAAATAGAGTCTTTTTCATGGGTGTGAAGTGCTCCACACTTATGACGAAGAGACTACAAAATATTTTTGGAAACTTCCCTTCTTTCATGATTCTATCTCGTGCTATGAGTTCAACTCCCTCTATTCCTCTAACTCCAGCTTTACACGTTGTCAGAATCATGTCTCTATGTTGAGTTAATGAAAGAAGGAATGGCAACGGAAATGGATGTGGCCATGAGGATGGCAAAGGAGATGAGCAACTGCAAGCCCCACCAGTCCCAGCGGATCCATGCCCGAGCAGGTTGCCCATGCTGAGTTTAGGGTAGCCATTCAGATGTTGGCACAAGCATTGACCGCTTAGGTCAATCAGTAGGTAGTGATTCATGTTCCCCAGAATGGGAATACAGTGGCTACTAGATTCCTCGATTTCCTCAGGATGAATCCTCCTGAGTTCCTTAGGTTGAGAGTGCATGAAGACCCATACGAGTTCATTTAGGAGATCCAGAAGATCACCCAGATTATGGGGGTGATGGGAGAGGAGTGTGCAGACTTAGCCTCCTATCAGTTGAAGGGGGTCGCTTATATATGGTATAGGCAGTGGAAGGATAGTGGGGGAGTCGGAGCGAGTCCTATTGGTTGGGATGAGTTCCTTACCGTATTCATAGACCAATTCTTTCCCCAAGAGATGAGAGAAATCAAGGCATCCGAGTTTGTGAATTTGAAACATAAAAACATGACCATCTAGGAGTATGCTCTAGAGTTCACCCGGTTCTCCGATTATGTGTTGGAGATGGTGGCCGATCAGAGGGCTTGGGTGAGCAGATTTGTGAATAGAGTAGCCGACTGTTTGGTCAAAGACTGCAGGACTTCCATGTTACATCAGGACATTGACTTCTCTCGATTGGTCTTGTATTCCCAGTAGATAAAGGCAATGCAGATGAAGGAGAGGGAGAGAGAGGCCAAGAGGGCCAGGACAAACAGTTTTGGGTTTTCCAAGGAGAGGTCTAGTGGCAGACATCATCAATAGTCCCACTAGAGATCATCAACACTAGCGCTGTCATCAGCCAGTGTGCCATCCAGGTCTAGGCGCGATTAGAGGGGAAAGACATCAAGCTCTTGAGGTCAGGGGAGCAGGTAAGTAGAACTGAACATTCCAGTTTGTAGCAGGTGTGGTAAGAGGCATATGGGTCAGTGCTTAGCAGGTTTATGGGTGTGTTTTGGGTATAGGAAGCCCGACCACATGCTTAGAGGTTGTCCGATAGACAAATAGGGCCATGGTAGAGATCGTGACCCAGTTATCAGTTTAGATCCACTAGCACGCTTAGCTCATCAGGGTGCATCCACTAGCGCAGGTGGTAGTTAGTGTCAGAACAGGTTTTATGCCCTCTCATCACGTCAAGAGCAGAAGTCTCTCCGGATGTGGTCACTAGTATGTTATGAGTATTCCATGTTGATGTTTATGCATTGTTAAATAAAGGGACTACCCTATGTTTTGTGATGCCCTATGTTGCTATTAGTTTCGGAGTCGGTCCTAAAATCCTATCAGAAGCCTTCTTAGTCTCTACTCTAGTTGGTGACTCAGTTATAACTTGAAGGGTATACATAAATTTCCCTGTCATAATCCTCCAGAAAGTCACCTCAACCAATTTGGTAGAGTTAGACGTGACTGATTTTGATGTTATCTTTGGTATGGATTGGTTGCATGCATGCTATGCCTCAGTAAACTGTAGAACCCGAACGGTAGAGTTTTGATTTCTAGATGAGCCAGTCCTAGAATGGTAGGGTAGTTTAGTTGTGCATGTAGGTCACTTCGTTTCCTACTATAAGGCCAAAAAGATGATTTCCAAGGATTATGTTTACCATCTAGTTTAGGTTAACAATTCTACATCCGAGATCCCGACTCTTCAGTTAGTTCCTATAGTGTGTTAGTATCCGAAGGTTTTCCCGGATGATCTACCAGGAGTCCCTCCCAAGCCGGAGATTGACTTTGGAATTGACGTTCTTCCCGATACGCAACCTATTTCTATTCCTCCATATAGAATGGCTCCAACTGAGCAAAAGGAGTTGAAAGAACAGTTGAAGGATCTTCTAGATAAGGGATCATCAGACTTAGCAAGTCCCCATGGGGTGCGCCAGTTCTCTTTATCTGAAAGAAGGATGAGCCTCTTCATATGTGCATTGACTATCTGCAGTTCAATAAGGTTACAATGAAGAAAGAGTACCCCCTCTCTAGAATTGTTGACTTATTTGACCAACTTCAGGGTGCTAAGTGCTTCTCAAATATAAACTTGAAATCCGGTTATCATCAGCTCAGAGTTAGGGAGAGTGACATTCCGATGACAGCTTTCCGAATTCAGTATGGTCACTATGAGTTTATGGTTATGTCTTTTGGACTAACGAATTCTTTTGCAGCTTTTATGGATTTGATGAACAAGGTGTTCAAACCATATTTGGACATGTTCTTGATTGTTTTCAAAGAAGACATCCTCATATACTCTCGGAGCGAGGAGGAGCATGTTGCTTATTTGAGGATTATGCTACAGACTCTCAATGATCGCCAACTGTTTGCTAAATTCAGCAAGTGTGAGTTTTGATTGGATTCAGTAGTATTTTTGGGCCACATGGTGTCAAGTAAGGGTGTGCAGGTGGACTCTCAAAAGATAGAAGCTGTAAAGAATTGACCTAGACCAGTTAGTCCTTCGGATATCAGGAGTTTTTTGGGTGGGAAAAGGGTCAAATTAACCCCTCTACTCTAGTTTAATAGTTAATTTTACTCTCTGTTATACTATGGGGCTATATTTTCCCCCTCCGTC